>CAJQZJ010035351.1:2015412-2063514 GCA_907164525.1 Lophiomys imhausi | reverse complement strand
AGAGAGAGAGAGAGAGAGAGAGAGAGAGAGAGAGAGAGAGAGAGACAGAGACAGAGAAAAAGTGAGCACTAAGCACCTGGGCCTGGTGTGGGCTTTTGAATCCTCAAACTCCATCTCCAGTGACAAACTTCCACAAAAAAGATCACACCTATTCCAACAAGGCTATACCTCTTAATCCTAGTCCTTTCAAACAGTTCTACAGTCTGGTGATTAAGCATTCAAATATATGATCCTATGGGGATCATTCTTAATCAAACCACCACAAAGAGAAATAGAGGATTAGCTGAAGAAAAAATAGTGTATTAAGGGAATAAATTTTGATTATATTTGGTTATAAAAATGGTAGGGATGCTGGAGTTAGAGAGATTGCTTAGTGATTAAGAGCACTTAATGCTCTTGCGAAGGACTTGGGTTCCTTTCCCAGCAGCTAGATGGTGGCTCATAACCATCTGTAATTCTAAATCCAGGGGTTTCTATGTCTCTTCTGACTCCCTCAGGTTCCAGCATGCATGTGATGTACATGCACATTCAGGTACACACACATCTACATAAAATTAAATTGCATTTTAATGAGATATACTATTTTAAACAATGGGGAAATTGCCCAAAAGAAAGTAAAGGGTACACTGGGGAAAAACAATTATGGGAATGATGTGTTGAGAAATATAGACAGAAGTTTAATTATAACAGAGACATTGTAGCCACTGAAGCACTAGAAGCAGTGAAAGACACAAAGTATGGCAAAGGATTATCTGGTTGTTTGGAGGACTGGAAACTAGGAGGCAAAGACAGGCAAATGAAATATTGCAGCTGATTTTGAATATGATAGAAGTTGTGAAATATCTATGAAAAGTGACAAAGTAAACATATGAGGTTATGAAAATATCCCTGGGCAATGCTATGTGCCATTTAAGATTTGAGTTCATACATTTAAAGCCAATGTACACAGTTGTATGGTTTATTCCAACAACTGCCTGAAATTAACAGAGACATCTAAAAGAAGCTGTTCTTCGTAATTTCTATAATGAGGGTCATAGAAATTCACTTGCCTATTTATTTGTGTTACTTCATATTCATTTATTTGGAATTGGTTCTTTGCTTTTATTAGAATAGCTACAGAACCTTGTGTGTTTGGCTGCAAATTGTATCTTTTTTCTAAAAGTGTTCTAACTCTTATGACAATATGAAAACCAGACTTTCAAACAGGAACTAATAGGTTTATCCCAGGTTTGCTTTCATTCTAATGTACATTTTGAGCTAATGGTACATAATGGGAAATGTCATTTATCCCTGTGTATCAGGACAAACATTTAACTTAATGCTTTTTTTTTCAATTTCCTAGCTTGTTTTCTGACGTTTAGCCTTCTACTTCAACATCATTTCCTCCCTCCCCACGTATCTCATCTATTTTTATCTTTACATATTTCCATCACATTTTTGTGGGTATCTGGTTCTTTTGAGTATCTCTACTCGTTTTTGACTCTTCCACCCGTTCTCAACTTCCATAAAGTTTCCTATGACTCAGTGCCTACCACCACGTCATCTATGAGTATGTATTTTATGTTTGCTATCCCTTTCATGTGGAATGTGTTCTCATCAGCGTTTTCACTACTTTAAACATTTATTTCTATGAATTATTTTTTGGAGCAGATTAATCTTCACAAGCAGTATGTCTAATACTAGTATAGAATTTTGATGAGAAATCTATTTTCTATTTATTATTACCTATAAGTACTTTTAAGTGAGAATTTTGTACATACATACAATGTGTTTTGGTCAAACCCACTCCATACCTTCTATTCCTCTATTTTAAATCCTCACCCATCCCCCACTACTTTTTCCTCCCAACTTAATTATCTCTCTATCGTTCTGTCTGTCTATCTATCATCCATCCATCCATCTATCTATATATCTATCTATCTCTCACTTTCTCTTTTCCTCTCTCACAAAGTCCACATTAGGCTGCCTGTGTTATGTTGTGAGACATTGTTCTGTGGAGGCATGAATAAATGTCTACTCAGTCCCACTTGGCGAACTAATGAATTAAATTAGGATTACTTATAGGAATATGGGTGAGGGGTTACTAATAGGAGCAGAAATGACTCAAAGACAGCTGCATTACCAAAGCCCATACTGCATAACCTGAAGACAGCTTACAAAGTTGGAGAGTATCCTTTCAGGTTGATCTGAAATTCTTCCAGGCAACTCAGCTGCTCTGTTTCTTCTAGGCAGTCCTACTGGTCTCTGCCTCTTGTAAGTTACTGGGCTTCTCTAAGCATCTTCTCTCAACAGTCTTTACTGTTTATTTACCATTAGAGATGGAGGGGTTTAGTGAATAAAGTCAGTTTCCTGGACTTTCTGAAGCTATTTTGAGTTGTTTGCTTCCTGTATTAATGACCTTTCCTGCACTATTTCACCTCTCCTTAGAACATTCTATTGTTTCACCTCACTGTTAACATTCTGTCTTTAAGATGTTTCCCTCCATGACTGAATTTGTTAATCTCTGAGGAAAGTGCTACACAACACATCCCCATTCTGTCTCTTTCAGTTCCTTCCCCATCCCTTCACAACTTTCCCACTGAAATTCCATGTGATTAACTAGCTAATAGCTGTAGGGCAGAACCTAATACTGTTTATCAGCTAAATAGAAATAACATTGAACTATCTGCTAAGTTTTTATCTTTACACCTATACATTAGTGCATCCCTCAGCCCTCATCACGGAAGTTTCTTTTTGCATTGGACCTCAATTAATTCAGAGACCAGCAACTGGTTGACATGCAGAGAATAAGAAACTGGAGTGCTTAGTTCTAATGAGGTAACTAAGTCACACCTCATGTCAAGGCTCAGGCATCATCCACCAAAGAGTGAATAGAAAGACTCTAAGGGCCAGAGGCAGTTAACATCCATGGTGAAACAGCATTTGCTCATACATGTGAACTCACAGCAGCTGGAACTGCATGTAGAAGACTTACACAAGGTTGGGCCAACCAAAATCCCAGCATGAATGGGAAAGAGCTCATAAAGTCCCACCCCTAGCTAAGAAGATATTGGTAATTAATGGCCATGGGGGTGGGGAGTATGTTTCCTTCTGCTGTGATCCAAGCAGAATGGCTACAGAATTGAGATGACCTGATGTAGTCTCTAGTAATCTGGACATGCCCCCTCTGATCTTACCCATACACTGCCAATGTAGTCACTCTTTGTAGATGTTTTTTTGTAGTCAAACAGAACCAGTTGTACAGGAGCTGAGATCTTCTACTTTATTCACTAAAGAAAATGTATGGAGAGAAAATGGGAACTGTCCAGGCAGCCACTGGTATGTCATTTTTTAGTTTTGGAAGCTGCAGGCCCTGCACTTCCTATATAATCAGATATATTTATCCCTCTCAGGTCTCTGAGGTGGTTGAAGAATAGATAGCTAGAGTCTCATAGCTAAATTTTGAGTTGTTTAGGAATCAAGAGGGTGTTCTGGATCTAAGAAGATATTTTTAAAATTATGAGGCAAGTTAGTATGAAAGCTGAGTTAGATATAGAACTTTAAACTCATGGATCCCTCTCAGGTCTCTGAGGTGGTTGAAGAATAGATAGCTAGAGTCTCATAGTTAAATTTTGAGTTGTTTAGGAATCAAGAGGGTGTTCTGGATCTAAGAAGATATTTTTAAAATTATGAGGCAAGTTAGTATGAAAGCTGAGTTAGATATAGAACTTTAAACTCATGGAGATGTTTAGATAGTAGAATGTTAAAGTCAGGTGCCAAATACATATGGACTGGACATTGGGAATGTATGCTAAGCCATATAACTCTTATAATCGTGGCCTATTTATTTCTGTTGTTTTGTATTGTATTTATAGTTATAAGAAAAAGAACCATTTTTTGGACTGAAAGGGAGAGCTGTTGGGGGGAAAAATAAATACCTTTAACTAAAAAAAAAAAAAAAAGAAGGGAAGAGGATGGTGGGGCTGAGGGGGAGGAGGGTGGAAGGATGGGACTGGAGGGGGGAGTAGGGAGGGGATTGTGATTGAGATGTAACTTGAAGAAATAAAAAATAAATTATTAAAGAAAATACATATCAGGATAAGAAGGGTGGTCATGTTTCATCATTAAGACGTGGCTGTCTTGTCTCTGTTTGAGGGTTTCTACACAAACCGGTCTGAAGAAGAAAAAGATAAAATGAATAACACCTCAATCAAACAGATAATATAAATGAAATGAGTACTTTCTAACAGGCAGGACAAAAGAAAGGTATTTTATAAGTGTTGATTCAGAGAAGAATAAACTGGATGGGTAAATTGGGCACCATTTTATTTAAATTTTTTTGTTTCAATACTTGCCAATTTTGTGCTTGTCTGCAGTATATTCCGAATGCTTTGAAGTGTCAATTGATAACTATTGTTCTACCTGAGGGGACTTAATAGATGGATACAATGAGGAATGGAAGTGAGAAGGGCATGGCAAAGGATATTCTTACTACACAGTAAGTAAACTCTGGAGAGAAAGCAAAAGCAATTCAGTGTGTCACGTTTGCATATCAAAAGAATAAAAGATGATGTGGAATGTAAGGGTATTCCTGAAGTGAACAGAAGTCAGAACCTAGTTAGGTGGGTAATTGGGAATAAAGTGAAAGCAAAGGGGGTAAAAATAAAAGTGGTGCATTTCTGCAGAACGAATTTGTTAAGATTGCAGCAAGAGCTGTGAGAAATTGAATGAGTGCAAGCAGGAAACAGCAGAAAATAGAAATGCAAAGCATTAAAGGTCCTTCAATAGAGTCCTAAGGATTCTGTCTATCATCCACCAATAAAAATAATAGGAGCTAAAGAGGCCTTCTATGTCTGAATTGCTATAAGCAAAAAGAACGCAGGACAAAGCAGATTTATTCAAGAAATAAAACATCAAGTTTATAGTGAAACAGGAAAATATCACAGTACAAGTTTGAGTGTAAAGTAAAGATAAGCCTGACAAAGGAGGAGAATGAAAAGAGCTGCCATAGGTAAGGTGCCTTGAAAGTGCATCCAGTTCACAATTTTGCTTTTCTGAATGATGGACAGACACAAACTCCACTTAAATAATGCCTTTTGTGATCTGGAAGTTGTGCCTTACATAATTTGAAATTTCTCCTTGATCTGAGAGTGAAGTCTTAGAAACTCTTTTGAAGTCGGGAGGAATTTAATATTTTAAATTTAGTAAAAGATGGCCTATGAACTCTCTGGGGAAAACAATTACAAACACTTTTCTTCCTAGAATGAAAAATGCCAGTAGCCCTTATATCAAATTCCACAATGCTCTCCACACACTACCAAAGGGACATTTTTTTTTCCCACCAAAAGGACATTTTTTTTTCCTGATGAGATCCTGTGAATTAAGACCTTAATAAAAACACAGCAAGCATTCTAAAGACAGAAAGATACATTGAAGAAGTAGAAAATATGTTCTTAATGCTATATATTAAGAACACAATTTCATAATCTAGGACTGTTATTTTATCTGTAGTGTTGTGATCCTTCTTTGTGGAAAGTTTAAGGTTTTTGTGTGTCACAGACAGTTGTTAAAATTAGTGATAAAATAGAATGCTTAATTAAAATGAAGGTTTTGGTCATGATGAAAAGATGAGTTGCTTTCCAGATGTATCTCATTTTTCAACATTGTCATGGTATTAATTATAGTAGATTTTCTTTTATATTCATATTAAATAGGAAAATTAATTACCTAGGATATACTTCAAGTCCTATTTCTTTGGTGGTTTCAATTCAATGGATTACACATCTGTCCTAAAATCACAGCTTAGGGTGTTATTTGTTTTTATTGCTCTGTGACACTATCATTAGTTAGTAAAAAACAAATAAAACCTGATCATCAAATAACAGGCAATAATTGTGATAGGAATTTTGAACTCTCAATTATCATACAAAATATAGATGCTGACTTTTATTATTGTTCCAAATGCTTCCAACCATGTCAAATGCATTGGATTTTCTACTTCTATATGTGCTTTACAGGAGCTACAGCTTGTATTGTTTGTGTCTTTCAAAGTTCCCTTTGCAATTTGATCGCCAATGTGGTGGTGTCAGGAATTGGAGCCTTCAAGCGTTGATGGGATCTATTCCACTCAAGAAGGACTAGGCTAATTGACATAGCTATGAGTGACTTCTTGTTCTCCTGGGACTGAATTAGTTACCAAGAATGTGTTGATGTGAAGTGAGTTTTGTATCTCATGTGTGCTCACTTGCCCTTTCTACTCTTGCTATGTTTTAACACCCATCAAAATTCCTTATGCGTTTGGATTTCTCAGCTTCCAGAACTATGAGCTACATAAATGTCTTTTCTTTTTAAGTTACCTTAACTGCAATGTTCTTTAATAGCAATAGAAAATGGGCTAAGACAAGGCAAATCCTAAGTTTTAGTGCTTGACAGTTTTTATTTTTCATATTTTCTTATCATATCTCCTCTCTGTCTCTGTGTGTATCTCCCACTCACACACACACACACACACACACACACACATGCACACATGTACATACACACACTCTAAAATTTTTAAAGTTATTTCATTTTTTGTACCAGTTCATAATTTTCTTTACTATATTGAACTCTTTATTTTTAGCTTTAATTATTAAACAATTTTCATCCTTATTACTTTCTCTCAAAACCCTCCTTGTCTTACTGAAAGTTTTCTTCTTTTACATGTCCCCCTCCTTCTATCTCTCTCTCTCTCTCACACACACAGATAGATGATAGATAGATACATAGATAGATAGATAGATAGATAGATAGATAGATAGATAGATAGATAGATAGAGCCATTAGTTGTAAAATAAGACACACTTTCAGAAAATCTATAAAATACAAGAAAGTGGAAACCTTACAATTTCTAACTGAATATCTTGATATCTTGATAATCTATTCTCAGCACACATGTCTTTCCTGGTGAGGTATTTTTAATGCCCTAAGTCATCAAACCAGGAGACAGATCTAGATTTCAAAACATGAATGTCCAGAATAAACATTAAAAAGTAAGAGAAATATCAATCAGGATAGGTCAATTTTGGCAGCTTCATTGACTGATACTTTAAAAGGTGAATACCACTAATATGAAGGTAACATTTATTTTTAAAACTATTTCTACAATCCAGGAAGTAAATGTTGAGGTTCTACCATGCACCAGAAATAAGAAGTGAGAAAAAAAACATTTTGAATCTGTGATAAAAGCTTCTGACATGCTCTCTGATTTCATCAGTATAACTTCATTTTTATTAGGATCCTACCTATTTTAATTTTAATATTGACAATTGAACTAAAGATGAAAAATTTGAGGAGTGTGTACAGTTTAAGTCTCAGGTATATAATTTTATTTTCATTAAATTATATTCACATGAAATGTTAAAAATTCATTGAAGGATGAAAATCTGAGGAGACCCTAAATCTCATTTCTCCTCATTTTAATAAGGTTCTTGTAGTAGCTCTAGTCCCAGGATATTACTCAAATTTACCTTAAAATGGAATTCATCATACTCCTGTTTCACATGTTGTAAAGTTTCATGTACAGAATGTGAGATAATAGCATCTAAATTCAATTTACACAGTTGGTACAAGGTTAAAATGTTTCTGCCCCTCAAAGGTGAGGGAGGAAAGTTTCTTTGTTTAATGTTAATGGAAAACTATCACCTGGGGAAGTTTCAGAATGTGAAATTAAGTCACCCATGTACGTTCTATGCTCACTCCCTCAGAGTTTCCTCGTCTTCTCCCAGTATAATTTCCTCTTGTATTCTTCTAAAAAAATATTTAAATACCACATTGTACAAAGGTGTATCGAGATGTGAGCATGAGGAACTACTTGTGTGCTCTTGTGAAAATACACTTATAAATATTGACTTTCAACCCAGATTGTAAGCTGAATAAAGAGACAGAGATTTTCCTTTATGTCGCTTCCTACATTGCCTTACAATAGACAATGCTTAATAAAGGTTTAATGAGTTTAATGTGAAACTGATTCCTATGGTTAATAAGTAACACCCAGACTACTCAATGAAGTATGTTATATATGAATGCATTAATAGTTAAAAGTGTCACAGTGAAGCACATTAATGTGTACAATTAGTATATGCTAGTACAAAAGCTTTTAAAATATCCCTTTGCTTTTCTGTAAACATGTCTTTGTTTATGTTCCGTTGACCAATAACATGAAAGTCACGTGGAATTTAACAACTGTACAATCTCAGGCCCCATTGCAGACTTAGTCAGTAGAGTGTGAATTTGAGTAAAATCTAGCTGTTATTTGATGCATATTATTATATTTTGTGCTTTACTAATCCCATTTTAAAGATTTTTTTCATTCATTTATTTTTTTTTGCTTCTCCCTTTCTTCTATAGATTGTGTCCCATTTGTGAATTTTAATCCTAAATAAGAGACATTAAATTCTTCACAAAGTAACCAGCACCTAATCATCTAGATTTTCTCTGTTAGCTTTATTAAAAGGATAGAGGTGGCTTTATAGCTTTTTCAGCCTATGTTATCTAAGCTGACATTAATATATAGTTTCAAATATCAAGAATTACAATACTATTGTCTAACTGAGGAACAGAATTTTGACACAGAAATTGTCCCTCCAGAGGGAGTGGTTTCTGTTTCTCGAGTCTGTGAAATTTTATTTACATATTGGAAAGATGGAGGGACAAGAGAATTGAGAGAAATTCATTTTGAGATTTCTGGCATATGAGGGATTTTTATCTTTGTTTCATGCGGATTTTCTTGCTGTTTTGTCACTCTATAAACTACAGTGCTTCAAAATGTAATGAGATTATATTATGTATTCCCATCATTTGTTAATGCGGTTATCAGCTGTGATTAATCCTTCACATTCCAAGAAGCTAGTATTGAATGTTATGATTTCCCTCTTATTGGGCATTTATGTCCTTCTTACTTTTTGAACTTTGATCAGAACTACTGCAGAAAGGATAAGAATATTTGGAATAAGGTCTTTTATTCAGGCCTCAGTGAGTGCCTGAGGGCAAATATCCTACAGAAATTCACATCACTTGGCAAATAAAGCGTGTGTGTGAAATTAACAATTCATAGACAAGGAAGCAATGCTGGACATTTCTTGTCAATTTAAAGCATGTATTTGATTAAATTAATTAGCAACAGCTTCTTTTATATAACTGTCAGAATATGTGTTGTTCTGACATTTTAATAAAGATATATATGATTAATCCTAACATTCTAAACTCCATTGAAGGAAACAAATGCTAAATCCCAGACAATTATTCTATGCATCTAAGAATAAATCCCACAGTATTACAAATGAGTTAACAATTTTTGACTCTGTAAGTTCACAGTAACCCAGAGATGCACTGTCTTCAAGATTGAGCCAAGAATAAACAACTTTTGAGATTGGAACTCTTGCTTCTCCTTGCTACCACTACTGTTTTTTACCACCATATAAAAAGGGAAACTAAAGTCTTTGTTCCTTTTCCATAGGAGCAAGATGGCTTTGTATTACTTGGAGTAATGTATTTAGAACCAGAATCCACAATGATCACACTTCAATCTACCTATGATTCTGTACCCTTATCTAGTCAAACTTAAGTCTAGTTATTACAACCACAGTCTTTTGTCAGTGTGGCATTTGCCAGTTAAAAGCAGAGTAGCTGGCAAATACCTTTCATATTCTATATTTTACTCTGATAACTAACTTTCTCCCATTTTAGGAACTTGTATCCTTATTTCTCCAGTAGTTGAAAGGCATAGTTCTAGAAGCTGAAACAAGTACAAAGCTGAGTGAGGGATATATAAATCTAAAATAAGACAAGCAACTTGTATTGAGTTACAGAAGACAATAGTAGTCTCATGCCTAGTGAGAAGTGCTCATGCCTAGTGAGAAGTGATCAGTATTTATTGAACTATCCTTCAGACTTTGGAGGAAGTTAGAAAGAATCACTTCTCCACAGGATCAGCACTGAGACACGAGTATATATTATATACTCTGTAAATTTGGCCACAATGAAACCTGACAATCTCTTTGGATGCTAAGATTCTAGTTATAAAATCCACTAGTGTCGATGGAAAATGATTCACACTGAGCATAGTACCATACACAGTAGAGTTGTGCTCCTGTCTTTTGTAGAGGATACAATGTTTAATTAGTACACAATTACAGTCTCCTTGAAAAATACTGTTTCAATAAGAGTAATTTGGGGAGAATAACAGTGGAAATGCAAACTAATAATGTAGATATACCCCTAAATGATCTAGCTGTCTGAAACTAGTGAGAGGAAAAGTATCAGGAAGACTGAAACTATAGAGACAAATCTGGAAAATTCAAAAGTGACTTGGTTGTTCAATAATGATGAGATAATTAACCAGAACAATGATGACTTTCTAAGTGGCATCTGTGCTTTCCAATAAAAGAGGGAAAACATCTTTCCTATGTCCACAAACCCATTTATAGGCAATTGCTTTCTGAAGGAGACATTTTGTAGTTACTCTTACAGAACAACTGTTGCCTTTTTATGAAGTTTTTTCTAGCTCTGAAACCTGCTTATAACTAAAGTAACTATATTTCCTCCTGTGGGAAATATAGTTTCTATATGGAAGAGTTAGCATATATATATATATATATATATATATATATATATATATAAAACAAATAATAGCATCAGGAATGGCCCAATACTTTCTTCTTCAGTCACTTCTGCCTGTCAACTAGTGCATAAAAATTCAATGATCTGAAAGTTAAGGAATTATTCTCTAGTATACCAAACCTTCTCCCACATTGCCTCCACATTCGTCAGTGATATCTCAGTGTGAATGAAGTGTCTGAGTCAGTTTTGTGAAGGAATGAAGATGAAAACCAAAGAGTCAAAGGTCCCTAGTGCAGGTAAGTGGGCCCACAACATAGACTCTAGAAAAAGATACATAAATAGCCTGATTTACAATTTTGCTTCAGATAGGCTTGGTCCCAAAGCAAACAACAGTATTTACATCATACATGTAAAGAAATAGTCATGGCTGCCCACACTGGGTTCAGGATTGAAGTCTGGTACCATTCTAGTAGATGTTGTATGTGGCACAGATGAAGCAGAAGCCTTTCAAGCCAGAAAGAGACATTACCAGTTGTATGTATGGCAATGGCAGAGCTTTGAGTAATAAGAAATAGTCAATATCATTTGACTTCCCAAGATTCTTCACTTACAGGCAAAACTGATAAAAATTCTAGTTTTTTATGTTGTAATACTGTTTTGTATATTTAACTTTCCAATATTGCTTTGAATGGAGTATTTTCCCTGTGAGTACATTGGCTAACTACCATGTCCTCTCAGAAACCTCTCTCTATCTTTAAGAAAGTTAACGTTGGGAGCCAAACTCTCTGAAAGTTATCAGTGATACTCATTTTATTTTTACTCTTTAAACTACTCAGTATTTTATTGTCTTGCACTGGTAAGTTATTTCCATTTCTTTTGTCACCTCTTATACAAAGAGTTGTATTTTTCTTCTCATTTTTGGTCAATTTGTTTTAAGAAATGGTGGGTCTCAAGAGTAACTAAGGAATTGTGTACTTGACTGCCTTCATTAGAAGTTATGGTGTATCCTATTCGCTCAGAAATTTCAATTTGAGGTAAAATAAATACAGATTCTTCCTAAAACAGCATTTGGCACCTTGGCAGTAGCGCATTTTTGACTGATTCCCTACTGTGTTGCAAGAGATTCATTCTCATTCTGGGATGGACTTTAAATTCCTCATTTGCAGGCCTATTATGGTGATAGCAGATTGTAATAGTCAAAGGTATGTGTTTGACTTTTTAAATCATCATTCATTCCTTTTTACTAGAACATTTCATTTGCTAATTAGAGTCACAAAGATACTAATTTGCTGCCCTTTAGTGTTTATATTAGTGTTTAATGGATTACTGTAGGAATTGGTCATTTCTTTAACCTTAATAACATTTCAGATTGAAGTTCCTTTAAATAGAAATACTCAGCAAAAATCATTTGTATAGCGTTATCATAGATATATCTAGCCTCAAATATTTATGACTGTTTCAAGACATGCTTCCAAATGGGTTTCCAGAGACTCTGGGCCTGGTGATTAGCATTTGTTCATATAGCCTAGGTCATAAAAAATAAGCTAAAATATATATTATCAGAAATATTTATAGAATAATAGAAAAAAACTTGAAGTTCAGAAGTAGCATAGATCTATGGTATTGTTCAAAATCTAAAACAAAATTTGTCATGTCATTGAAATTATTATTTTAAAATCTGTTTGTTTAAAACCTTATACTAATGACTAGAGGAAGAGGTAAAACTTTGAGGATGTTACTTTCTCACTGATATTGTTGTGAGATACAGACTGGAATGTGTTATATTGGAAACCTGAAAGGAAGATCTTGAATGAAGGTGTATGGTAAAAGTAATAAATATATTGAAGCTCATAGCATGTGGTTAACGACACATACTAAGAATTCTAAACCCTAATTATTTCTTTTACTCTTTGTATAGCCTTGGACAATTTATTTAACTTCTATGAGCCTGTCTTTTCATGAGCGAAGATGGTACTAATAATCCCTAATCTCATTGTGAAGTTTATAGGATATGATACTTATATAAAGAAGTGAAATGAAATAGTGTTACATACTATAGATTCAACAATTGGAAAATGACATCAACATTTTATATAATTCTTGAAGTTTATTATGACTTGTCATGCTTTTGTTTACAATTCCTTAAATCAGGTTGATTGAGTCATATTTAAATACCATCACATAAATCCCTCACTACAATTGTATAATTGACTTTTGGTAAGTTTACTCAGTTTTATAACTATCATCATACCACCATTACCCACTCAAAAAATCAGTTTATAAGAAACCATGGATAACGCCTATGGATTATCTACTGGTCCTGTGGATTAGTCTACTATGGGCAGTTCTTATTAAATGTATCATATAATGTCTGGTTTTATGACTGGACCTCCCCCATTTGTCATGATGTCAACCAGGTTCATCAATATTATAGCTTGAATCAGCACTTCATTCTGCTTAACACTATTGCATTGTGTAGATATACCATATTGCTTTTATTGACCATCAGTTGATCACCAACTGTTTTCCTATAGGGATGTGTGTTTTCTAAGTACATATCTCATAATGACACTTTGTAGTATTATTAGTAGGGGTATTAATGTTTGCTACTGTTTTGATGGTTAAAAGGCATTGATTTCTATAGCAAAACACAGCAACTAGTTTCAGATGCCCCTTAAAACGAATCAAAATAAAATTCAGTAGCATTTAGTTTAAAATAGCAAGATTTCTTTAGGGAGTAAAATTTAATCACAGGATACATCATTTGAAGATTTTTGATTCACATACCCTCGGAGAGAATGAAAACAGAATGTTTTTATTTAGGTTTTATTGTAATACTGGCAGCTATGGCTTACCTATACTGTCTGCATGTCAATAGAACGAGTGATACCTCATATAGGCAAAGATTTACTGGTGATTAATATTGAATGTAAATAATAGTGTTAGGATCTGGGCATCAAAACAAAGAGGATATATTTTGTGACACCTCTTCCTTTTGGTGTGAGATGCACAATTCAGCCCATAACAGAAAGAGGACAGAGGAAGGATGCTCCCATACTAGTTCATGAAGTGATATATAATTCCTTGACAAGGAAGAGTATATAGTGGTTTGTTTACAGCAATAGCATTGAGTCTTCCTAGGATCTTAGGATCTTAGCTAAGAGATCATATTTGATTGTCCTATGCTTAAAGAAATACATATTCCCAAGGATCAGGTAGAAAAAAATGGCTAATTAAATGATTTGACCAGTATTCATATTATCATTAATTGGTTGGCAGTGTTAATCCTTAACCCGCCATTATAAATGAATACACACAGACACTGGATGGATTTTAACAAGCCTTGGCCTGAATTGTGCAATCCTAGCCTAAGCTAGCTCATAATTCTATTACCCAACTATGAGCCATATATACATACTTTGGACTGCAATTCTCCATGCTATGCCGATGTTCCAGGCCACGTGGAATGATCTTTAATCTATGCCATGGTGTATGTTCCTCCTTCTTCCTGTTCCTGTCTTCTCCCAAGATGTTCTCTGTCTCTGAAGCCCAGGCACCTTAGTCCTGCCTACCTCTGTTGTGGCCCAATCTCCAGGCATCAGTATTTATTTAACCAATCAGAGACAAGGTAAGTAACAGCAAGCAGGACCAATTAACATTGAGAATGCTTAACACCACCCCATCAGATCAGTTAATGCATATGTTATGGGAAATACACAGTATCTTTTTTGCTAACTCATAGAACTAGTCAATGCAAGAAAGCAAGCCTATTTCCTTTCTCTCTATCACACACACACATACACACACACTCACACACACAAAGATATACACATATGCACTAAAAGAGATGATAAAATGTAATTTTATTAAGTTATAGGGCACCATGAGACTTCAACAAAAGGTAAGATAGATGTAGGTTACAGTACTTAAGCAGACAAAAATCAGATTTTTGCATCTTCTTTTATTGTTGTTTCTTTAATTTCTGTCATTTCCATATAGATATCCTTTATCAGAAAGAAATGTGCCATTAAAGGTTGAACACTGATGCTAAAATCCATTGACCAAGATGTCCAGTGAAAAAGATTGATTGGGTCAGATCAACAGTGGAATATTTCTCATGTGATTTGGACACTTACTTTCAAATACTCAACTTCCTCATGCACTCTTGGTTATGGAGATTCATGCTAGTTTGAGGACTTGGAGGTCTTGCTATTTTTACTTCCATCTGATGTTGAAATGTAACTTGAAGGAATGGAATTCAATAAGATAGTATAAATAAGTTGCAATTAAGGACATAATACATGTGTAAGGGGTCTCACAGCTTGAATCAGAGTCTCTGACAAGTCAGTTTTATCTGATGTTCTGTGACCACAGAAAAGACTAAGATTATAGCAGTAGGGAACAGAGGTCCTGACAGAGCTTCATAAAGTTGTAAGAGATTCATGTTGAAAGAAGGCTTTTAGAAAAATAGACTCTACTTTTTGCTTAGCAGAGACAGAGACATCATATGAATTTGAGTCTAGAATAGAAACATTCTATTCTATAGAGGAAGAGAGGCATTCATTGTTTTCTGGTATTGATAGGAAACTAGAGAACGGATTGCAGAGGATAATGTTCCACACGATTCTACTAACGCTTCTCCTATGTGTGGCAAACCATATCTGCCTGTCTGTCTTTTTTAAAATTTTATTTTCTTCATTTGAAATACCCACTGTCCGGCTTGCATAACCATTAGTTTGCATTTCTTAATTATCTTAAACAGTTTATGACAATTAGTAGTAAAAGGCCGAAACATCACATTTCATTTTTTTCTTTACCTCCTAACCCTTCCATCCCATTTCTCTGGGGTGGGGTGTCCTTATATAACAGTCCCTCATCTCATTTGAGAGGTCGTATGAGGGCCAAGAGCCTCTTCATTCATTGGGGATCTATGAAGCAGTACCATCAGTGAAAAGTGTCTCGTTTCCTGGGAGAGAGAACTACTAAACAAACAAACCAATAAGCATACAATAGATAAAAAAGACTAAAAAATAGAAAAAAATATAACTAATATATAAAAAATAGATAAAGAATAAAAATTAAAAATAAGAAGTCTATGTCCAAGTTCCCTTTGGTGTGTTAGTTGTAGTATCGATACCTTCTACTATATAGCTAAAATCCTACTATGAGTGAATAGATGCCATATGTGTCCTTCTGAGTCTGGGTTAGCTCACTCAGGATGAGCTTTTCTAGTTCCATCCATTTGGCTGCAAATTGCATAATTTCATTGTTCCTGATAGCTGAATAATATTCCATTGTATAGATGTACCACAGTTTTTTGATCCATTCTTCGGTTGAGGGACATCTGAGTTGTTTCCAGTTTCTAGCTATTACAAATAAGGCTGCTATAAACATAGATGAGGAAACTTCCTTATGATTCCGTGAAGAGGCATTTGGGTGTATACCCAGAAGTGGTATGGCTGGGTCTTGAGGCAGAGCTATACCAAGTTTTTTAAGATATCGCCAGACTGATCTCCATAGTGGTTGCACAAGCCTGAATTCCCACCAGCAATGGAGAAGGGTACCCCTTTCTCCACACCCTCGCCAGCATGTGCTGTCATTTGAGTTTTTGATCTTAGCCATTCTTACAGGTGTCAGATGGAATCACAGAGTCGTCTTGAGTTGCATTTCTCTGATGATTAAGGAGGTGGTTGAAGAACAGATAGCTAGAGTCTCATAATTTAATTTTGAGTTGTTTAGGAGTCAAGAGAGTGTTATAGATCTAAGAAGATACTTTTAAAATTGTGTTGCAAATTAGTATGAATGTTGAGTCAGTTATAGACCTTTGAACTCATGGAGATGTTTAGATAGTAGAATGTTAAAGTCAAGTACCAAATACATATGCACTGGTCTTTGGGAATGTATGTTAAGCCATATAACCCTCATAACTGTGGCCTAAATACCTCTGTTGTACTGTATTGTATTTGTTATTATAAGAGAAAGAGCCATTTGTTGGACTGAAAGGGGAAACTGTAGGGGGAAATAAGATATACCTTAAATGAAATACCCACGGTCTTCTTGTTTTTCATATTGAAAAATCTTCATTATTCAAAGCTCAAATAATTCAATATCTCTTTTACAAATTCTTCCAAGATGATTTTCTTATATATTGATTGTGTTCTTTCTATTATGTCTCATAGCATTCTATTAATGTATCAGTAATATTGCTTTGTTTTAAAGATTATTACATATATTTGTTTTAGCTCCTCAATTAGATTGTAAGCAACTGAGAACACAGAGCATACCTACCTTGACTAATTTGATATTACTTAACAAACCTTGCATAGTAAACCATACACACTGGGTATTTCTATTACCTGCATGAGAATGGGAGAATATCAATTGATCTTAAATCTCATCTTGGAATTGAGTGTCTTCCAAGATAATGCTCTATAAGAAATATTGAAAGAATATCTGTGAAGAAATGGCAAACTCAAATCAAAAGAGAGGAATTTAAAAAAAAATCTTTTTGCTCCTCTAATAAATGTATGTTTAGTGCTTTAAAAAGTATGCATTTTATTTATGTGGAGGAGGGGATAAGGTTACCTCAAAACAAAAGGGGATATTTGATCTGGCAATTACACCTTTAAGGTTCTAATTTGTTTCTTAAGAGAAAATAGCTTTATCAAGTACCAGAAAGTGAAGTTCTATAACCCAAGGGACACAAAGACCTTCAGTGTGCAATTAAAGTACTGTTAAAAAGAGATTGCAAATCAAATATAACAGAGTATATTACAATTATATTCAAGCATGCCATTTTAGCAACTGGGAAGTGAGAAAAAGCTGAGGAAATGGAAGAGACAAGTGAGAGGCCACATGGGAAGAAGAAAGGGCCTACCTCTTAATGAAGGTAACATAATCAAACACAGGAAATAAAGTACCAGGCCAAGAGGAAGATACTATATAAAAGAAGATTTGAAAGAACATGGGCAAAAGAAAAAAACTGGCTGATGCCAGAATATTTCATATGTTCCAACAAATAATGACAGCTCAGGTCTGCAACTAAGAAAGGTGGCCCTTTGTGGATCTCCCTTTTCTCTGGGAACATTGGCCACCAGCCCATGAGGGCAAAGGGAGCAGAACTGGTAAGTAGGGTTCAGACTGCTGTGAGCATAGTGGAAAGAACTTCTGAGAGTCAGTTTCAGATAGACAGCTTATTTTATTGTTCTAGGTGTAAGGTATATAAAGGTTTTTAGGGTTATGGGTGGGAAGGACTGATTGGTCATAACACAGTACCTAATTATCATATGGCAAGAAGGCCTGAGCAGGTCTCATGAATCATTCAGCACTTGCAGGAAGCTCTGTGCAGGTTCATCCTCCAGATAAGGTCAGGCACCTGTGCTTAGAGACACTCTCCAGATAAGGTCAGGCAGAGAATAGGATGCCCTGCTGAGAAAGGGAGTCCTCCGTTTTGTGCAGACCTCAAAGAACTAGATATCTAGACATGGTAGGCTGTGATCTTAATAGTAGGGTCCTCCAACAGGTCATTAATGATTCATAAGCAAGCTTTTGATTATTATGTAAACTGTCACCAAAAGACTGTTGTGTCTGGGCCAAAAGTATGCTCTTTCCCCCAGTCCTATACCTGGCATTGCTATCATTAAAATCAGTCTTTGGGTAATGGCTTTGCATTTCTAGAGCCATTTCTTTAAAGGGCAATTTAAATTGACTGGAAGATTTAAAATACACACAGCTTTCTATCAGCCATAAGACTTTTACAGATTAGTCTTTCAGAATACTTTTAGCTGTTTCTGTTCTGCTCTGTCTGTCTTCACCCACTCTTTTCTATTCCCTCTGCTTTGCTTCTTACAGTCTAGTCATAAATGAAAGCATCATGTTTTCTTGTTATCCAAGGGCCTGTGTGTGTGTTTCTTCTGCTGTTGTGTTCTCTTTTCCTTTTACAAGCAGTCTCACTTTGTAGTCCTTCTGTAAATCTTACCTTATAGTTCTTTTTCCTGTCATTGCAACTTACTTTGAGGAAGATTGTTGAAATAATTGGCTTCAGTAGCTTTTTTCTACTCTATACTACAGTTTTGTGCTCCTAACTCAAGTTGTACTTACTCCATAATCATATATATGATCTGATAAGATAGTACTCTATTTAAACTTTGGGCTCTGGTGTTGGAATTACTTGGTTTAGAAATTTTGCTCTAAAGTTGCCTAGCTGAGTCTCAGTTTTATCACTAAAAAGATATAGATACCAATAATAATCAATAGTATCATGGAGAGACTGAAATAAAATAAGGTATTCATGGTCCTTCATGTATTGAAATATTTTAAGCTTCCAGTCATGGAGAAACACAAAAGAATTGTCAAGAAAATATGTGTTATTTAGGATTCCTGCAGTGACTCAGTTTTTATTCCTATAGAAGTTAATCAAGGGCCCTGCTTTTCTTATTTTCAATCAACCATCAAAGTATGGGTTTCATATGTTCCCTTTGTAGCCATTGATTTTAAAACAAAGGGAGTAACCTAGAAGGAGATTGAAGCCTCTCCATGTGATATGACTAAGAATTGCCAGGTGTTAATGTGGCCCTCTGAGAAATAAGCAATCATTTTAGTCACAATTGTTACATTTCTTTAGGGCTTACATTTATTATATGTCCAGGCACTAGGCCAGCTGTTTTATTTATAGCTCTTTATTTTTAGTCATGTATAAGTCAGGGCTGGTTGGTTACTGGCCAAGCATGCAGCGAGAAATTTCAAGACTGGAATTGAGTAGCCTGGGAGTATATGGCTCTATTCTCCAGCAGTGTGCTTCAGGTTCTTGTCTAATTTTTTTTCCTGTTTTCCTACATTCTCTTATTGACTGTCTATATGCTTCCTCTTTGTTCAAAGCAACAGGAAGATAACCGTAGTTTCAACCATTGTGTGAAATTTTAGGCCTTGCCTGAAACTGGTTCACAGGGAAAGCTATAAAAATTGAAGAACTCACTGTATAAAAAACAATCATATGCTCCTTCTCACTGGAGTGGGGTATAATTAGTAGTAACACATATATTAGCAATTAGAAAGTCAGAGGAATCAAGACATGAACAAAAGACCATCTGTTATGAGAGAAATATCCAACCATCAAAATCAATAGGTAATAGATGCTCTGTTCTTGAAACATAATAAATAAAGAATAACAAAAGAATGTCTTACTCCTTGCTAAAAATACTTTTGGGAATTCCCCCAAGGCAGCCATACACTAATAGTAAAAGTTCCTATATTTTAAAAGTTGAAATAGAAATAAATCTGGTAACCATTTTCTTTTAGCCTTATGCTCATGTTCAGACTCTCTGTCAAATGTAGTTGTGGACTTTAAGAGTACTTTTTATGTAAAGCAATTTCTGGTTATGATTCAAATAAACTTTGAATAGAAAATCTTTCTAACTCACTCAAGAAATTCATAAGGATAGTTGTGTTGCCTACTGAATGCAGCAGATCAAATAGAATCTTCTGAAAGCATGCTCCAAATATGTGCAGTTAAAGAAACCCGAGTGTGAGATGTTCTGTTTTTTTTTTTTTTTTCACTTATATTGGTCTCTAAACCCTATGAAAATTTACTTTCCTTCTCTGTATGTTGGGAAGAATAGTTCCTAACTCATAATGACATTATGGATTTTATAGGAATTAGTGCAAACTCTTTACTCATTGCTGCTGCTACTTTTGGTTGCTATGACAACAGCATGGATTTCATGACAGCATGAATGAGCGTGTTACTCTGAGTGACCATCAGGTGCCATTACGCAATGAGATCAGATTGTTCTGCATTTTTAAAATGAGGATTAATAAGAGTAGACTTTCATTGAAGAGCTCAGGAACACAAGAAGATAATTCAAGAAAAACACAGTGCCTCTCAGGTAGAAAGTAACCAAGAAATATTAAGCATTACTGTATTTTAGCAAAATTTAGGTCACCCAGGCTCTCAATGGGTGTTAGTTCTTATTGTTACTCTTGGGTTAAAAACCTAACCTGGGGAGGGGGCGCAAGATGGTGGCGACCTACACTGACGCATTTTGAACGAGGAGAAAAAAGAGCCATAAAAAACACAGAGTTACTGGGCACTGTGCAAAAACCGGAGGGGCTAGACCCTCCGGGAACATTCACAGCTCCCAAGGGACTGTTAAAAGTCCCAGGGTAAGGCTCTCCCCCCATCTCTCGCAGACATGGAAGCCACTAAACCCAGGATTTGGGAACTCCCATTTGGAGAGGCGCCTGGAGAATCGAAGCATCCATTCGGGGAGCCCGGGGACGGCTGGACAACAGAAACCTCAGCAGAGAGCAGAATCAGGCACCAAGGAGGATTAGTGACCCAGTTGATTCAGCCTGGCAGACTTTCTCAATAGCTGTCTCCATCGGGGGCCTGCAACCACCAAGGCAATACAATGTCGATGGGACTGTTCAGCTCTACACAATGCCCCGGCAGGAACCTCAGTGAAGCCTGCAAGATCAGCTTCTGCCTACAAACTCCTTAGGTCATCTAAACAGCTGAGAACAGAAGGACTGAACATAAAAGGATTGTACTAACACTTTTAACCATTTTTTCCATTTGGGTTCGGGCCCCAAACAGGTTTACTACGACCCAAATCAGCAGGAAGTCACTTTAAGAGAGTGACATCCCATGCCCAGAGGGTGGGGAGGGTGTTTCTCCGCCCTTCTTTTTGATTATTTGAAGGATAACTGAAAACTCTGATATTTAGGAGACGAGATTACCAGCTAATAAATGGTCCTGTTTAATGGGTTTTGGAGGTTAGCCCCAGGGAATTCCTACTTTTCCTTTTCTGTATCCTTCTTCCTCTCCTATGTAGGAGTGCATAGGCTTGAGAAAAATGAGACATAGACATAGCACAGGAAGGTCCAAGAAGAAGGGGCAGATTATTGAATCATGCCCTTATACCTTTGTATATTGATACAAAATTAGTATTATATTTGGCTAAAGTGGTATTGATCATTGTTTATTGTGCAAAAATAAGATTGTATTGCATTACATTGGTATTGATCTTTGTATATTGATACAAAATTAAGATTATAGTTGGCCACAATGGTATTGACCCTTGTATATGGATGTAATATTAAGATTGTATTGGACTACATAGGCATTGATCTTTGTATATTGATACATAATTAAGAGTATATTTAACCACAATTGAATAGATATTTGTATATTGATACAAAATTAAAGGTAATGCTTCCTAATGGTATCATACCTAGAGATACTTAAAAATAAAATGTGAAGCTCTGGCCTCTTGATACCAACCTTCTAAAACGGATTAGGATAGTTAAGTAAAACAAACTCCTAGTCATGCAATCATGTCACTTTGTTAGCTACTATGACAGTCTATCACAGATATTCTCTAAACTACCCAGTAATCAAGTTGCTAAGAGACAAGCAACATTTGCTTATCTAAATAGAAGAGATGGATAGGGCATCTTCAAAAACCCCAAGAGATCTGCAGAATATGGCATTCAAAGATGTTATCTTAAATTAAGATTTTCTTTTTTTTTGATATCGAGACATATCAGCTCCTGACAGCACCCCCTATTCTACTCCAAGTAGAAGATAAGCATCGAAGAATCTCCAGTGTGAGATGGTTGAATTATTGGCAAGCCTATCTCTTGGCATGAAAAAAACCCTTGCTCCAACTGCAGACAGACTGCTGTCTAAAAAGGACAAAACTTGGTAGCAGGGAAGTCGACAGCCTAACTCTGCCAAGACAGGGTAGGTAAGTCCTTCATAATCCCTGCTCTACAACAAATGTCTGTCAGAGAAACAGGACCCAAAGTCTGAAGACTGATGCAGGAATGTATGGAGAGAAAATGGGAACTGTCCAGGCAGTCCCTGGTATGTCTTTTCTTAGTTTTGGAAGCTGCAGGCCCTGCACTTCCTATATAAGCAGATATATTTATCCCTCTCAGGTCTCTGAGGTGGTTGAAGAATAGACAGCTAGAGTCTCATAGTTAAATTTTGAGCTGTTTAGGATTCAAGAGGGTGTTATAGATCTAAGAAGATACTCTTAAAAGTGTGTTGCAAGTTAATATGAATGTTGAATCAGATATAGACCTTTAAACTCATGGAGATGGTTAGATAGTAGAATGTTAAAGTCAGGGGCCAAATATGTATAAACTGGACATTGAGAAGGTATACTGGGCCATTTAACTCTCATAAATGTGGCATATTTATATCTGTTGTTTTGTATAGTATTCACTGTTATAAGAGAAGGAACCATCTGTTGGACTGAAAGGGGAAACTTCTGGGGGGAAGAGGGTGGAAGGGCGGGATAGGAAGGGGGAATAGGGAGGGGTTTGTGACTGAGATGGAACTTGAAGAAAAAAAAAATAAAGTATTTAAAAAAAAAGAACCTAACCTCTGGATAGAAAAAATTATCAAGGTCAGAGGCACCCCAATGTTGACTAGTGTTTTGGGAATATCATTGTTGGCGGACTTGAGCAGTGACTAACAAGTTAGAGAGAACATAATGAAAAAAAATGGCAAGTCTCTCATATAATATTATATCATATTATATAATTCTATATAAGAAAATGAGGATTTTGTGTTATATAAAAGTGACTAGATGTGCTGTTTATTTTTTTGTCAACCTAACACAAACCTAGACTTTTCTGGGAAGAAGGAATATTAATTGAGAAGATTGGTATGTAGGCAAGTCTGTAGGGCATTTTCTTGATTGGTGAATGGCATAGGAGGGCCTAGATCATTGTGGTCAGTGCCATCCCTGAGAAGATGGCCCTTGATAGAATAAGGAAGCACACTGAGAAAGTCATGGAGGCCAAGCCAGTGATCTTCCACAGCCTCTGCATCAGTTCCTGTTCCCAGGTTCCTGTCTTGAGTTCCTTTTATAATAGACTGTGATGTAGAATTGTGAGTAAAATAAACTCTTTCCTTACCAAGTTGCTAATGTTCATGATGTTTTATTATAGGAATAGAACCTTTAAGACACTAGACATTCATTTTAAATATTTTAGATCCATGCTTTTACATACTGATTTATTTTTATATTATTATGATTATTGGAACATTGTCAGAAAGATTGTAAAAGCAAAAAGGCACATTTTGAAAATAAATTGGCATGCCATTTCTCATCAATCTGTTTCTCATCCTTAACTTGGGAGATAGCCTTAAATTATTTTCAAAATACTTATGTGAATATTCCAGAAATCTTTTGAGCTGTACTCAAGTTACATTGTTGGTCTACATGCCTTTTTCAAAGAAATATTTATTTATTAATTCAAGTTATATCTCCATCACAGCTACCTTCCTCCACTCTTCCCGATCCCACCGTCTACCCCCTCTCCCACCCATCCCACTCCTCCAGTGTTGTGTGTCACCACATATAATAAGCCCCACTCAGTTCATCAGACACATGAGGGCTAAGAACTTTCTCTTGCACTGGGTGCCTACATGGCAGTTCCATTAGGGTGAAGTGTCCCAATAACAGGTAACAAAGATCATGTTTCTGTTCCTTTGGTTCTGTTGATTGTAGGATCCTGTACTATATGGCTAAAATCCAGTTGTAAGTGAATACACTGCATACCATTTTAATGCAAGGTCTAGCCTCCAACATAACTGATATTTCTATTTTTTAATGTTGATTCATTTGTCATGACCATAGACAATAGTTCTATGGTACTGTGGTACCATCTAAATGACTATGGAGCCAAGGTAAATCCCATTTCACCCCCACTATGCCATTTGCATCCTTTACAAACTTCACTGCCATTTGCATCCTTTACAAACTTCACATCTGTTTTCATCTTTCGTGAGAAACATATTTAAAACATATGTAATTAACTGAGAGTGATGACACACACCTTTAATTCCAACACTAGGGAAGCAGGGAATCTCTGAGTTGCAAGCCAGCCTGGTCTACAAAGTGAATTTCAGGGCAGGGCTGCATAGTCTCAAAAAAACAAAATCAACCAGACAAAAAACCTTATTCAATGAGGTGCAGAAGTCCATATATTCAATATGGAAATGTTTATATTTTATCACCTAGATTTGAAATATGCATAGACCAAGGTTATGAAAACTCTTGTAAACATAACGGGTTGAATAGCCATGAGGGTGAAAGATTTGAAAAATGTGACTGTTTCTAAATATTATACTTATTATTATGCTATCAGAAAATGTCAAGAAGCAGATTCCGATCTTTACTTTATGAAGATTATTTTTAATTTTTAAGCACTTTGTTTCTAAATGATTCTTTCTGACACATCCTCATACCTCATCTTGATAAGGAGCTCAGCCAAAACACAAAGGAAATGAAAATTGAACTTACATCCCAGAACACTGAAGAAATAAAGAAGGGTCTTTTTATGGACAGACAAAGGTCCTCAGCATTTGGCTCTGGTTTATTAGTGCTCATTCACCCCATGGGTGATAAGCAGGTGCTTCTAAATAGAACATGAGAGATAGTTATCATTCCCCTCCGCCTCCACTGTGCTCCTCAGAGGTAGAATCTCTCTCCAGTTTAATGATTCCTTGAATACCTTTCAAAGTCTGTATTAGAACTTGCGATGTGTAGTATGAGAGGGACAGGGCTATCTAGTGAGAGAGGGATATAGCACACAGCTATGCTATGGAAGAAACTCTTTAGTGGGCAAGTAAATTTTCTTTTGTAGAGAACTTAGGAAAAGTAAGATTTGTGAGTTGGTTTCAGATTCCAGTTTCTACAGTTCAAGATCAAAGGGTGCTAAGGTTTGAAATCTTGACACTTCTTTTTTGTTGTTGTTGTTTTGTTTGTTTGAGACTGGGTTTCTCTGTGTATCCTTGGCTGTTCTGGACTCACTTTGTAGACCAGTCTGACCTTGAACTCACAGAGATATGCCTGACTCTGACACTTCTTGATAACTGCTACAAGATGAAATACACATAAATGTGTGTGTGTGTGTGTATGCCTATAAATTGGGACTATCCAGGCAGCCAGTTGTCTGTCATTTCTTAGATTTGGAAGCTGCTGACCCTGCAGTTCCTGTTTATTCAGGTTTATTTATCCTTCTCAGGTCTCTGATGTGGTTGAAGACTAGATAGTTATAGTCTCACTGTTAAATTTTAAGTTGTTTAGGAATTAAAAGAATGTTCTAGGTCTAAAAAGAGGTTTTTAGGTTGGTAATGAAAGTTAGGATGAAAACTGAGTTAGGCATAGAACTTTAAACTCATCGCGATAGATAGACAACAGAATATTAAAATCAGTTGCCAAATATATATGGACTGGACATTGGGAATGTATGTTATAACTTATAATTTTCATAATTGTGGCCTAATTGTTCTTATTGTTTTGTATTATATTTACTGTTATAAGAAAAAGAGCCTGTCATTGGACTGAAAAGGGGAGCTGTTGGGGAGAAAAAAGATACACCTTAAATTAAAAAACAACAACAAAAAGCAGATAGGAGGGCGAGGGGGGAAGAGGGTAGGAGGAGGGACCAGGATCGGGAGGAGGGAGGGGACTTTGACTGACATGTAACTTGAAGAAATAAATAAATGTTAAAAAAGGATACACTAAAAAAAAACAAACAAAATGCTATGTGCATTTTAAAATGAAATAATGTGAGGTACTAGAGCAATGGTTCTCAACCCTTCTAATGCTGTAATCCTTTAATACAGTTCCTCATGTTATGGTGACCCCCCAACCATAAAGTTATTTTTGTTGATGTTTCACAATTATAATATTGCTACTGTTATGAATCTTAATATAAATATCTGATATTTGATATGTGACCACTGTAAAAATCCAAAGGGGTCACAACCCACAGGTTGAGAACCACTGTGCTAGACGAAGGAGAAACCGTAATAGAAGAAGTTGAATGCTAGTGACTTAAGAAAACTCTTTGCAACTTTTTAACTTTAAACTAGCACTGTCAATTGTGTGTGTGTGTGTGTGTGTGTGTGTGTGTGTGTGTGTGTGAGAGAGAGAGAGAGAGAGAGATTGAATGTGTAAGAATGTTTGTGGGGTATATACACATGTGTACACAGGTACACCTACCCTTATGCAAGTGCAAAGACCAGAGAAGGACTTTAGGTGTCCTACTGACATGAGACAGGCACTCTCACTGAACCTGGAGCTAGGCTGAACCAGCAAGCCCAAGGCTTCCTCCTGTTTCTCATCCTTTTGCTAACAGTTCTTTCCAGGGTAGACTAAGCAATGTCTACGACTCCTCCAAGATCCCAACAACAAACTGAGGCATGATTCTTCCAAAGTTCACTCTGAGGAACCAGGGAGTTTATTGGGTTTCCTTGCAGATATGACGTGAAGAGTTACTACGCTGGCTACATCTGTGAAGCTTTACCCAAAGAGATGAGGGCTTCCCATATAGTCACGCAGGACCCATAAACTCCTCTCTATGTGGGCTATAAAGTGTCAAAAAGCCCATTTGGGGTATCTTTTGTAAGGGAATTGTGAAGCTGAGCTCCCTAAGATGGTAGTTATTCGGGGTCTGAGGACAGTTACTCATGACAGTACCTCCAAAAGTGCTTGGGTTATAGATGCATGTGACCACGTGTGACTTTTTACATGAGTTCTGAGAATATAAACTCAGGTCCTCAGGCTTGTACAGCAAGCACTCTTACGCCCTCACTCATCTCCTCAGCCCTGCCCTATCCCAGCATGCTCACATTATGTGCCCCACTTAACTATGAGACCTTGCTAGAGTGAGTCTAGATTTTAGTTCTTTTGTATAGCTTCCTCTACATCTTGCCTTCTATATAAAAGTTGAATAAATATTGTTTCTTAAAGAAACATTGGTTGTCAAAAACCTTTGAATATTCCTTCACATTCTCCCTCCCACTCCTTAAACTCAGCATATAGCTGATCAATTTCCCAAGCCCTAGGATTAGGGCTATGCACTACTATGCCAGTTCTTTATGCAGTGCTAGGGGATCAAACCCAGGGATATTCAGGTATGATAGGCAAACACTCTAACAACTGAGCTACATTCTCCAGTAACATTCTGTATTCTGACTAAATGTAGTGCTACAAAGTTTCTTCCCTGATCATATCCAAATTTGTAACCTACTGTTCTAGGACCTTAACTTAGTTTATTTTCCTGCCTATCTGTTGTCACTGCCTGAAATTATATATTGCTAATTCTTATTTTGTTTATTGCCTGTGTTCATTGATGCAATCTACTCTTAATAATAGCAGGGACATTGCTATATATATCCACTGAATGCCCAATAACTAGAATACTGTTAAATCAAACACAGAATGAAAATCAAAACAAGCATTTGTTGAAGTATATACAAAAGATAATTTTACCTCAGGAGTTATTGTTGTGCTGAATTCCATAAATATCACATATATTCAAAAGATAATATTAAGCATAGATTCTCCAGGAAAGAAATGTCTTCTAATTCTCAATTTCTTTTCTCTGAGTAGTCAACAAAATGGTAAGAGAATGTTAAAAGACCAAGCATTGAATAAGAAATTCTCTTGACAATATCAGGATGTTTTCATCTTACTAGGGACCAGTAGATTTTGTAAATGCTTGTTTACTCCAAGAGAATGGCATTACTTGAATCAATTCACTAGTTACAACTTCCAGCCCCTTAAAGAGATTTTTCTCATTTTAGTTATTTTTCTGAAATATTTTCAAGGACAGTTACTTCATTCTCATGATGGATATTGTACTTAAAGAGCTTGTATGTTGTTCACAATTAACTGGGACTGTGAAATGAGCCTCTTCATGTTTTTGTCAGTAACTATATTTCTTTAAAAATAAGAATCAAAGGACAGAGAAATATTTTAAAACCCAAAAGGATGTCATTTGCCTATTCAGTGTACACTTTGCATCTAACAGGTTGCTTCAACAAAATATTCCTGCATGTCAAGTTTAGTCTCATTTAGCACTTTTCTCAGGCAAATAACTTGCCCAATTTGCTTTAAAGCAGTCTAATAACGGACAATAAGGAGGAATTAGTCAAATATTGCTTTTAATCTGGGCTGGAAACATTCTTTAATCTTGCAAGTGATCTTTACATGATTATGAATGTGACACTTTGTAATTCAAAGTCTACCCTCAAGGTTCAGCTGTGAGCATTAGGAGGAGCAGACAGACAAAAAATAGGCTCTTCTAAAGTTAGAATAAGAGAAGGATTGATGGCATGTGTCAGTGGATAATGGTACCTGCAGTCAAGTCTGGTAATCTGAGTTCAATTCCCTGGACACACATCATGGGAGGAGAGAAATGACTCCCACAAATTGCCTTCTACCCTCTACATGTGTGCCATGTCATGAGTGTGCCATTCTTCACACACAGAATAAATAAGTGGGAGAATAAAAGCAGCACAAGAGAAAATACTAAACTAGAGCACAACTCCAATGTGATCAGAAATAATAGCACAAATGACCATATGTGAAGAGAGAGGGATCAGATAAAAAATTGTGAAAATCAAAGTATGACTTAGAGGTTTTGTTCTTGCAGGTTCCCAAACAAGTATTGGCTAGTGGTAAGGAAGTTTGCCTTAGCAATACTTGTTTTGTTTTCATTTTTTTAGAAGAGGCAAGGGTACAGCAGTCTGAAACAATCACTGCTTAAGCAGACACTAGCTCCAAAAACCAAAGAAGTGTTGAAGCTGTTAGCAGGAACTGAAAGCTTTCTAACACTGTCTTACTTCACTATAACCCACAGCTTGTACAAAGAGTGTTGGGTGCTCTTAAGTAAAGCAAAGTAGTGTATTTATGATGATGAGATGGGCCTTACAAATTTGGCAAGGGGTCCTCATTAGTTACTATCTTTCTATTTCTGAAAGATAACACTTGTTGAGTTATTTTTCACACTTTTCCTTTGCTCTTCTTCAATAGCAGTGATGCTGCTGAATTGGGAGGAAGTGGGTTGAAATATATTTTCTGGCACCTGACTTTAACATTCCCAATGGACATTGGGAATGTATGCTAAGCCATATAACTCTTATAATTGTGGCCTATTTATTTCTGTTGTTTTGTATTGTATTTATAGTTATAAGAAAAAGAACCATTTGTTGGACTTGAAAGGGAGAGCTGTTGGGGGGAAAAAGAAATACCTTAAACTAAAACAAATGGTTCTTTTTCTTATAACTATAAATAAAAAACAAAACAACAGGGGAAAAGAGGCCAAAAGTGGGACTGGAGGAGCGGGGGAGTAGGGAGGGGATTGTGATTGAGATGTAACTTGAAGAAATAAAACATAAATTATTATATAAAAAAAGAAATATATTTTCTGCACCTCCTGATGGCAAGTCAGGCTCTTTCTACCCTGCTTTCTCTGTTGTGACATTTGAAAATCAATTTGCACTGTCTTCTGCTGTGTATTGTAGGGAGATTTTAGACAAACCATCATTAAAGATATTTTATTTTGTTTCTGCTTAGAACTATTATCAGTTTCCACTTTCTTTAGTCTTCTGTCTTTATTTAGGATCAAAGAAAAAGAGCAAAGAGTCTTATAGGCTTTTTAAATAGTTCTCTTTGTTATCATAGGAGGTGCCAAACTTCTTTATTTATTGCCAAATAAATCCTTTAATGATTTTATTAAAATGCTTATAATACTAATTACTGGGCAACAATGTAGTCAAGGATAATTTTTGTTATTTTTTTGTAAAACACAATTGAATTTGAAAATATTTCTACTGCCTCTAAGTAACTAGGCTGCTAAAATTCTTCTCTATCACTAAGCTGAACAGACATTATCTTTATCCTCAGTACATTTCTATTCTGGCACTAAATGTCAGATTAAAAACTCATAGGATTACTGGATAAAATGGTTCTACTTTTTTTTCTTTTTTAAAAATAATATTTATTTATGTTTATAACTTTTATGAATATGAGTATTTTGTTCCATGTGTGTTCCTGGTGCCTGCCGAATCCAGAAGAAGGTATCAGACCCTTTGGAACTGGAATTAGAGAAAATAGTGTGCCATAATGTGGGTGCTGGGAATTGAACCCCAGGGTCTCTGAAAGAACACTCAATGGCTTTTAACTTCTGAGTCCTCTCTCCAGCCTATTTCTATTTCTTAAATCAGCTCAAAAGTGCAAACATACCTTTCTTTTTCTCTTAAGTACTTGAATGAAAAAATAAACAAACAAACCAAAACAACAATTCACATTGGTCTCAATATGAAAATTATATATTATGTCAATTAAAAATATGAAAAGATGTTAATGAATTATCTACCAAGTAACATCATTCATAAATAGCACTATTTCTTATAGATCTGGCCTTTTCAGAAGTTCACTCACCACTGCATTCTTTATCAGACAAAACATTTTATGACCAGAAATAAAGTTAGATTAAAAGTTGCAACTGTTTCTGCAGTCAGAATGGGCAGAAGGAAAACAGCTAGTTTGTTTAAGGAAAGACAATAACCACTGTTTCACTTAGAAAGGATAGAGTCTAAACTGTAGGGAGAGGTTGAAACAAATGGGAGGTAAATTGATCTTCTTAATATGTGAACAGCCTTATGAACTTTTTCCAGCCAAAGGGACAAAACCTACAACTAAGGGTAAATCCATAGGAAAAATGTTAGTGGGAGAATGGGTTCTAGAATCACATCAGCTGGTCATTACTGTAAGAGAACCTTGGCAGTAACTGCTGTCTGAGAGTCACTTTTACAAGTTGTTCCTTCCCCTGGGCAGCAATCCTTTCTCCATTAAACCTGCCTTTACTGGAAAGTCCAGTATGTGCAGAAGCATTTGTAGTGATACTTTGAGGAATCATGCTAAACAGTTAGCTGTAGCTACACTTAGAGTGAGTTGAGAGAGAAAAACAAGTTACCAGTAATGATGACTCCAAGATTCCATGAACTGCAAACTGGGATTTATAATTAAAGGTAATGAAAATGACTAGGAAATAAAAGGGATATTAAAGATCGAGCCATATGTATTTCTAATTATATAACAGTAAGGACTGGAGTACTTTCATTTAGATGTTAGAAGAAAAAGGTGAGTCCAGAAAGCTAGAAAACTAGGGGAGATTCATCTTACATATGTGAGGGAACACAGGCAGAAACACTCCCAGCACATAGGATTTATTTATGAGTTTATGCGTACTTATGCATTCAGATTTCATGTATTTTCATGTACTTGTACTTGGTCAGTTTTACAAAATTTAAATAAAATTAATCAAAATCAGTTTGAGGTATCTTTATATTTTACTTGAGCTACTTGATTTATATTTTAAACTAAGTATCTCTGTCTATTTGTATTTGAAAAATTGGATGCATTTTTTTCTTTTGCTTTTTTATTAATTTGTTTATTTCACATTCCAATAACCATCCACCTCCTTTCTCCCAATCACACTCTCCCACCAACTTCCCCCAAACTCCCCACTCCACCCATTACAACCCACTCTGGCACATCAAATTGTATCAGGACTAAGTGCCTCCTCTTCCACTGAGGCAAGACAAGGCAGCTCTGCTAGGAAAATGGGATCTAGAGGATAGCAACAGCACCCAAGTCAGAGGTAGTCACCACTCCAGTTGTTAGGGGATCCACTTGAGGAACAAGCAGTCCATCAGCTTCATATGTGTAGTAGGCCTAGGACCAGTCCATGCATGTTCTTTGGTTGGTGATTCAGTATCTATGAGCCCCATTGTAGCCCAGTTAATTGTCTATGTGGGTTTTCTTGTGGTGTCCTTGATTCCTACTGCTCCCTCAAACCTTCCCCTAACTTTTCCTCCAGACTCCCTGATTTTCACCTAATGCTTGGCTGTGGGTCTCTGCATCTGTTTCCATTATCTGCTGGATAAGACTTCTCCGATGCAGTAATGTTGTGTTCATGTCCAGATCCTTCTCTCCATCCTTCTTCCTTTCCTCTTTTAAGGTCTCTATCATCTGCATAACATCGGATTTAGGGCTAGATGTAACACTTCAGGTGTATTAGGATACCCAGGGCTTGCTATAGTAGGATATCTGGATTCTAGTGGTGCCATATGACCCTGAGGGTTTTGTTGTTGTTGTTTTGTTTATTTTGTTTTTGCCTGTGTTCTTACACTGTCCTTTAGCCATCTCGTTATTCCTGGTGTTGGTGGGCCTAGTGGTCCCTGATGGTAGTAGGCCTCTGGGGTTACAGGTAGAGCTGGTAGCCCTGGATGGCAGCAGGTCTCTGGTTTTCCTGGGTGACAGTAGACCTCCAGAATACAGGGAGAATTGGGAGCCCCTGATATTTTCCAGCCTCTGGTGGGTTTTCATGTTAGTTGGCTTCTGGTGGTCCCCGATGGCCTCCTGGTTCTTGTGGTTCCTGATTACTGCCTGGCTATGTGTTTGCTGGTAAAGTGGTACCCGGGACATAAAGGGATGGTGGTCCCAGATAGCTGCTTCAATCTGATGTTGCAGGCACAGGTGGTTACAGGGAAGTGGGAGTGAGAAGGGAAAGGACAGTCTGCAGGACTGTGGGATTTGTGTGCTTGGTCAGGCAAGCAAGGGATTGGTGGAGGAGCCTCACCTGCTGGTTCCTGATAGCTGCCTGTTTCTGTAGTTACAGTTAGAGGTGTTTCCCAGGAGATGAGGAAGCAGAAGGCAAGGGTTAGTCTGCACCACTGTGGGATTTGCTCATGCAACCCAGCAGGCAAGGAGGTGGGAGGGGGACTCACCTGGTGGTCACAGATGGCTGCCTAGGTCTGAAGTTGCAGGTGGAGATGGTGCCCAGGAGATGGGGCACAGAGTGGAAGGGACAGACCACACTGCTGTCTGGATGTATTTTTTCTTGTCTTTGTTTGTCTTCACTTTCCAGTTAATGATTTTTAAACCACCATTATTGCCTTCTTAAAAACTACACCTACTGACTGGTATGTCCTATGATGTACCTAGTCATCTACAGATTTTTTGTATCTACATTTAAATGCATCTACTATTGCATTTAGAAAGTATGAATTACTGTAATTCATAATCTTCTATGAGCAGATTCTTTGTGCCTAATGTCAAAGTAATAGCTTTAAGTCCTACAGAAATATTTAAGTTCATTGAATCTACCTTTATTGGACTATTAAACACAGAATCCAAAGTGTTTCTATGTTATCTAATTTATTCTCACAAATATAATAAAAAGGATTTAATAGTCAAAGGGCAGAAATCATATAATTCCATTTGTGTTTAATGGATCTTTACGTGGGAAGAGATTTTACCAAAAATAATTTGTGTCCTTCATTGCATGAGAAAATTAAATCCTATCTGACTTCTAACTTATTTTCTGCTTATGTTTGCTGCAGAATTTATCTTTTCTTTAGTCTCCTCAATACAGTGTTGAGGATCTACTATGCTCCATAGAACCAATATTAAAAGCATTCTTTTTAAAATGTTTATTACTTCAGGTTACATTTCCATTACAGTACCCTCTTTCCACCCTTCCCAGTCCTGCCCTCCCACCTTCTACCCCCATCCCCTCTATCCCACAACTCCAGACTGGAGTGTCCCTACATATCATTCCCTTGCCCCACTTCAGCAGTCATATGAGGGCCAAGAGCCTCCCCATACACTGGGAGCTGTTCCCTTTCGTGCATTGGCTGTAGTATAGTTATCCTGAACTATATGGCTAAAATCCAACTATAAGTGAATAGATGCCATGTGCATCCTTCTGAGTCTGGGTTAACTCATTTAGGATGAGCTTCTCTAGTTCCATCCATTTGGCTGCAAATTTGAGGATTTCATTGTTTCTGATGGCTGTGTAGTATTGTATTGTGTAGATGTACCACATTTTTTTAATCCATTCGTTGGTTGAGGGACATCTGGGTTATTTCCAGTTTCTAGCTATTACAAATAAGGCTGCTATGAACACAGATGAGGAAACTTCTTGTGATTTGGTGAGGAATCTTTTGGATGTATACCCAGAAGTGCTGTGGCTGGGTCTTCAGAGTTAGAGTTATTCTGAGTTTTCTAAGATATCACCAGACTGATTTACATAGTGGTTGGACAAGCTTGCACTCCCACCAGCAATGGAGAAGTGTTCCCCTTTCTCCACAACCTTGCCAGCATGTGCTGTCATTTGAGTTTTTATATTCGCCATTTTGACAGGTGTGAGATGGAATCTCAGAGTTGCCTTGAGTTGAATTTCTCTAATGATTAACAAGCATTTCTTCAAGTGTCTCCCAGCCATTAGGGATTCTTCCTTTGTGAATTCTTTGTTTAGCTCTGTTCCCCATTTTTTGATTGGATTATTTGGTTTCTTGGCATTTAATTTCTTGAGTTCTTTGTAAATTTTGGATATTAGCCCTCTGTCAAATGTGGGGTTGATGAAGATTTTTTTCCCCAATCTGTAGGCTGTGGTTTTGTTCAAATTACAGTGTCTTTTGCCTTACAGAAGCTTTTCAGTTTCATGAGGTCCCATTTATTGATTGTTGGTCTTAGAGCCTGAGCTCTTGGTGATCTGTTCAGGAAGTTGACAACTGTGCCAATGAGATAGAAGGTTTTCCGCACTTTCTCTTTAATAGATTTAGTGTGTAAGGCCTTTATGTTGAGGTCTTTGATCCACTTGGTGTTAAGTTTTGTGCAAGGTGGTAATTATGGGTCTAATTTCATTCTTTTACATGTTGACATCCAATTAGACCAGCACCATTTGTTGAAGATGCTGTCCTTTTTCCATTGTGTGGTTTTGGCTTCTTTGTCAAAAATTAGGTGGCCATAGATGTGTGGGTTCATTTCTGAGTCTTCAATTCGATTCCATTGATCCACTGGTCTTTTTCTGTACTAGTACCATGCTGTTTTTATTACTATTGCTCAGTAGGACAGCTTGAAATCTGGGATGGTGATGCCTCCTGATGATTTTTTTATTGTACAGGATTGATTTTACTATTCTGGGTTTTTTTGTTATTACATATGAAGTTGAGAATTGCTTGTGGTGGTGTTTTGACAGGAATTGCATTGAATCTGTATATTGCTATTAAAACATTCTTATAATGCTTTCTTTGGATATGAGTATTTTCTTAAGTCTGTGTTTCATATAACCTCTATGGTTCCCTCCATATACCATAACTGCCATAGCAAATTGTGAGGCATCCTTAGCATTATTGTGATAATAGGATGATGAAAAAGGAACTTGACCAACATTAGTGAAAAGTCCATTTCACCTGTGTGGGGAGTTAGTAAATATATAGGAGTTTCTGATATAGTCTCTTAATTCAGGGCATGAAGATCAACTTGGCTGTGACCAAATAGCTTATCAGCTTGTGGAAAAACAAGGATGAAGTCAGGTGAAAACAGGAAACAAACGGGAGACTTAATGGACTAAAAAACAAGGTTGAAGCCAGGAAAAACAGGAAAGACTTAATGGACTAGAAACAAAGTATTTGGCTTGGCATTATTTTCAGCTGCTAAGTGGGCAGAGCCCAAATTAAGCTGAAACAGGTGGAACAAGGAGAGACCCTATTTAAGAACAAGTGTATGGAGCCAAAGGGCGCCCCATGCTAGAGAGCTCTGATGCTATTGAGTCTTGATGGAGAACGTGCTGGTGAATTGATAGCCAGATATCCCTGAAACAGAAAGAAGCTGGTGAGCAGACAAAGCCTCAGCAAGACAGCAAAAGGCCAAGGACTGAACCCTGTGGCTCAGCTTTTGCCTAGAGGGGTTTGACCTGTCTGAACAGTGGCCTAAACAAAACTGTGGCCGGCTTTAAGGATTGAAGCAGAGCGACAGAGTTGCTGATGCGAAGGAAATAAGTTGGCCTACAGATGGCTGGGGTCTCCCAGAGAGAAGAAAGCCTCAAGCCTTATTTAAGGAGAGACTGCCATAGCCAATTTACCATGACGGATCTGCGTCTGAGATATTCCAGAAGACTGCTAAATGCATTAAAGGGTCTACCACAGAGACTGTGTTCCTGACGACTGAGGACCTGCCCCAGAGACTGTGTCCTTCCAAAAGGTTAGGAAAATAGTTGTGATAATTATCAATAGGTTTAGTGGTTAGGTTAAAGGGGTTGAAGGAATTATAGGGTTAATGGTTAAGAAATTGTTGGTATTTGTTATAAGTGAATATTGTTAATAAATAAATACACTATAATTTAAAAAACTAAATAATTTAAAAAGTTTAGTTACACACCTGAACTTGGGTTTTCTTAGTACTAAACTTCTGGTCAGTTCATGCCCCTCTCTTATTCTCTTAACACAACATGGGCTCCTGGAATGGAGATAAGCATAAATCTAGTTCATGTCCCTTCACTAAGATTTCAAGATATAACAGTCCAAAAATTCAACTTATTTAGCTAAGTTTACATAGCAATTTACAAGAGGTACAAACAATGTTTTTTCCCATAGTCCTCACTTGTATTACTTATGGACCAATTTTAGGTATTCTGGAGTTTCCAAAATGAATCATTAATACCCACAATAATGCATGCATATATATACACAAGCCAAACTAAAGTCACATTTGAAAAAAATATTATTATGGTATCTTTCTGGACCACTTATCAAAATAGAAAATGTTTGCAAATTTTTCTTTTTGAAAACTCAGTAAGAATGCTTATTTCCACAAAACGTTTTGTAGAATATTTGCCTGCTAGTCCTGCACATGCTCTCAAATGTCCAGAACTTGCAGATTCAGGAAGTGCCCAATATTTTGAGGATGTGACACACTATACTACTTTGATATTGTGAATTAAAGCTTCATAATTTATTCACAAAATTGTCCATAATTTTTGAGCTATTGCAGCTGAGCACAATAAAAGAGATACAGAACCATATCTCATCAATGTCTGTCTGAAACAACCTTTACTTGGAATCGTTTCATTTTATCTTCACCTCATAGAACTGCCAAATACAGTGGAGAAACTTCATCTTAGCTCACACATTAATTTTGTGTATGCATCTAGAAAGCCTTCTTCTTTCCGTCTTAGAAAGCACAAATTTGCTAATGGATAATGTTTAAACATCTCCTAGAGGACAGAAGCAGCAGGGAAAATTAACAGGAAGAATAAAAAATAGACAAGTGGATCGTAATCAAAAGGATGGAGTGGGAACTTATTGGGATAATGACTATTAGCTAGATATAAAAACTTACTGTTGGCTTTGAAAAGACACTATAGTGATGTCACCTGAGAGAAGCCTGCAAATAAACTGAAGAGGAGTTTGATAATGATTAGTCAGCATGAGCTAAGCAATATAGGGGCGTGCCAGGGAAAATGGGTATTCACAAAGTGAATGACTCTTGGAAAAGACAGAATGAAACCTAAATAGTTACAGGAGATCAGTAATGTTAGACTGAGGATGGACTAGATACAAAGGGTTGTTAAAATGGCACATTGACCATCAGACCACCAGTGCAATAATATTCATTAAGAACCTTCCACATGGCTGTCAATGGACCAAGAACTTCAATGAAATCTTCAGGACAGCACTCTGTAAAGACTTGACTCTTCCCTGACTCTGTACCCATGCTTTGCTGTCTCTTCTGTTGCCAAGGCTGAAGAGACCAAGGCCCTATTAGAGGTCATTCCTACCATTTGTGCCCTGAATCTCATTTTCAGTTTCTTACTTTTAACCAAAACATTCCCATTGGCATTGAAACATACTTCATTCTCTCCCACCTAAATAAACAAACAAACAAAACTCTTCATCCTCCTACTTTTGCCTTAGCTATTCCCCTTGCCATGACAAAATTCTTTGAGTTTTCACATTCGCTGACTTAACAGTCATCCTTCTAAATGACTTTGAATAAAACTAGGAGTAAAACAGAAAAAAATGAAATTCACTTTATAAATACAATTTTCCAAAATATATTACCTTGATAGTGAAGACTGGTGTGTGTGCATGTGTGTGTGTGTGTTTATTACTTGTGCTTTTTCTTTTCTTCTTTTAAAAAAATTATGGTTTGTTTAATTGTTTACTTTACCTGTTTGTTTTCTAAAGAGAGAGAAAAAGAATTGGTCCGGTTGGGTGGGTGTGGAGGTGGGGAAGCCCAGAGAGAAGTTGTGTGAGGGGAAAGTGATCAGAATATTGTATGAAAAAATATTTTCAATAAAATACATATGTATTTATAAAAATTATGATGAAAATATTAGAGTAAGTTTTGAGGATACATAAACATAAAAGTGGGGTATGGAATCAAGGTTTCCTAAATTCTAAAAATGTAGTTATGCCATGTGTGATGGCACATGCCTTTAAACCCAGCATTTGGGAGGCTGAGGTAGGAGAAATATGATTCAAGTCCTCTTAGGATACATTAAAAAAAACCTTGTCTCAAAAAATAAAGTAAGGAAGGAAGCTAGTCAAGTGTCCCTAGAGTAACATAACCCATAGGATACAAATATATGAAAAACAAATTTATTAAATTGGTTTAAATGATGTGGTCTAGATGGTGCGCCAATGGCTCTGTTCACTGGAGAGGCTGAGGACCCAGAAACTGCTTAGTTCATGATCAAGATGGCTCAGCATTCTCTATATGGCACTGAAGACCTGCAAGATTGTTGTAAAGCTACTGGCTTTCAGTCCAGATTGGAAAGTAAAAGAAGATGGGTTCTGATGTCAACAAGACATAAGAGCAGCAGTGGAGAAGGCAGCATTACCTCTGGTAAATGAAATTGTCAGAGAAATAAGAAAGCAAGCAGGAAGAATTTTTTTAATATTTATTTATTACTTCAGGTTACATCTCCATAACAGTGTCCTCTTTCCTCCCCTCCCAGTCCTGCCCTCCCACCCTCTACCCCCTGTCCCTTCCATCCCACTCCTCTGGAGTAGAGTGTCCCTACATAACAGTCCCCTGCCCCAGTTCAGCAATTTTCATTCAAATGGATGGAACTAGAGAAGCTCATCCTGAGTGAGCTAACCCAGACTCAGAAGGATGCACATGACATCTATTCACGTATAATCGAATTTTAGTCATATAATACAGGATAACTACACTACAACCAATGCACCAAAGGGAACAGGAACATAGACTTTGTTACTTGTTAATGAGACACTTTGCCCTAATGGTGCTGCCTTGTATGCCCCCAGTGTATAAGGAGGCTCTTGGCACTCAGAATTTTTTTTAAAGATTTTTCCTTAGTCATTCTCATATATTCCCCCCAAAGTACCACCCATATTGAGGGAGCGAATGCAGAGAAGTCTTGACAACAACATCTCCAGCATGAATTTGAGCATGAGTAACAGCAATTTAGTGAGAAATTAGTTATTGGTACATAGCAAACTAAGTAAGTGAAAAAAATGAGCCACCTAATGAACTGACAAATGTTAAAAGAAAATCACAAAAGAAAGGAATTGTAATCATAATAAAGTGGATATCTTGTGTATAAATAATGGAACATAATCACAATGACATCATTTCTGTACTTATCTAACACACTATGGTTTGGTCATGGGGAATGGAGATCTTTAGGAAAGCTGCAGTCTCATACTAGGCAGTCAGCAGACACTACCTAAAACTAAATTTAAAAGCTAACAGTGTAACTATGTAATTTATATACATGTAACTAAACACCAGAAGAACAAGGGTTGGATGTTTGCTTGAGAGGAGCTGGTATAACTCAGAATTTGAACAGGATAGAATGGGAAACAGCCATTTCCATCATAAGCCTAGAAGTGAAAATGAAATTTTAAGGAATATTGCATTCATGATTTAGATTAAAAATTAATTTCAAATTATTGCTTGGGGGGTGTCTCTGTGATAGACAGTTTCCCAGAACACATAAGTCTCTGAATTCAAACAACAATATCACTGAAATAATTAAATTCAATTAATCAGCTCCTACTTTATTAATTAATAATTATGAAAAAACAATATTGCCCTCTATCAAGGGCTTTGAACTCAGTCTCTTTCACTATGTAAAATACTCTTTGGGAACAGGGCACATGAAGACTTCAAGACCCTTTTAGACACCCTAATATATAGTTAGTTCTCAAACTACCCATGTGGATAACTTATTTTTTTTTCTTTTTTTAAATTTATTTTCCTTTATTTTTTATTTCTTCAAGTTACATCTCAATCGCAGTCCCCTCCCTATTCCCCCTCCAGTCCCACCCTCCCACCCTCAACCCACCATCCTCTTCCCTTTTTTTCTTCTTTTAAGTTTAAGGTATATCTTATTTCCCCCTACAGTTTCCCTTTTCAGTTCAACAAATGGCTCTTTCTCTTATAATAACAAATACAACACAGTACAACAGAGGTAATTAGGCCACAGTTATGAGGGTTATATGGCTTAACGTAGATTCCCAATGACCAGTCCATATGTATTTGGTACTTGACTTTAACATTCTACTATCTAAACATCTCCATGAGTTTAAAGGTCTATATCTGACTCAACATTCATACTAACTTGCAACACAATTTTAAAAATATCTTCTTAGATCTACAACACTCTCTTGACTCCTAAACAACTCAAAATTAAATTATGAGACTCTAGCTATCTGTTCTTCAACCACCTCAGAGACCTGAGAGGGATAAATATATCTGATTTTATAGGAAGTACAGGGCCTTCAGCTTCCCAAACTAAGAAATGACATACCTGTGGCTGCCTGGACAGTTCCCATTTTCTCTCCATACATTACAGCATTGATCATCTACAATTTGCAGCCAAATGGATGGAACTAGAAAAGCTCATCCTGAGTGAACTAACCCAGACTCAGAAGGACGCATATGGCATCTATTCACTTATAGTAGGATTTTAGCTATATAGTAGAAGGTATCGATACTACAACTAACACACCAAAGGGAACTTGGACATAGACTTCTTATTTTTAATTTTTATTCTTTACCTATTTTTTATATATTAGTTATATTTTTTTCTTTTTTTAGTCTTTTTTATCTATTGGATAACTTATAATGTAGCTAAAATTTACTTTGGTTATTTTGGTGAATTTTGTTCCTGTCACAGATATATTGCTTATTTTGTTTTACCTTGGGTTTGGCCTGACTTGCATATGTGTACTAACTCTGAAAAGTACACAGTGAAAAATATGACTCAACACAACCAATAACCAAAAGCTTCGAGGAGTAGTATTGCAGTATTGACCTGATTAGACAGAGAACATTTTAGGTCTCATAAGTGAGTCACACTGTATGCTTCATTATGTGAATTTCTGCCTAGATCATAAATTTTATTTTATTCCCTTTGCTTGATTGCCTTTACTTAAAATCTCTGAACACCATTTGCATAGGTTATTTATTTATTTCATACGCATCAAGGTTTTGCCTGTGTGTATGTCTGTGTAAGGATGTTTGATCCCCTGGAACTGGAGTTACAGACAATTGTGAATTGTCATATGGGTGCTGGGAACTGAACCCAGGTCCTCTGGAGTAGCAGCAAGTGCTCTTAGCTGCTGAGCCTCCAGCCCTCTGAATACCATTTATTACTAGTATTAATAACCCTTAAATTTGAGCTCCATCTGAAGCAGAGAAATGTTTCCTTCAGTGAGAATTCACTCCACACACTTAGGAAGAATGAGGAAAAAGCTTTTTAATAATACCATGCATCCAGTTCAAGCTAATGCCCAAAGAGGAATATCAGCCTTAAACAGAAAAGTTTACCAATTTTTGTAGACCTCAGGCTTTTGAATTCTACATATGCTGTTATCCTTAAATCTTCTTCAGGTCTTTGCCCCAGGTTACACTTAAAACAATTTAAACAGAGACAGGGGACTACAAGTCTAACCACTTGGGCATATGGGAGATTTACATAAATAGCATAAGAATTATTTTTAGTACATCAGTGTTGTTCTTTTCAAATAGTTGTTACCTGGCATCATCATGTCCACCTGGCAGAATTATGCTTACGAAAATTGCTAGGAGCTTAACAGCAGACCAGGACTTAAGGACTGTTGTCACCCTGTACTGTCTCCCTAAACTACCTTTTAGAGGCATATTTTCTGACAGAGAAATAGGCTTAATTTCTTGCCAATCCTGATGATCAAACATGTACAAGAAGCATTATCCTAGCAATCCTAAACTTCACTTATTTCTAATAAGCCTGATTAGTATGCTACTTATCTTTGGGGTATTTTAGAGGGAGTGCTGCCTTAGCTATATTCTACTTACTTTGTATGACTCTATGTTTTCTAAGTAAGTTTATTATTAAATCCTTTATAGCATCAATTCTATTACTTCAAATTTTTCCACATCATATCCACTTACCAGAGAATTCTGTAATTTCATTTTTCTTTGCAGAGACTAGTATCCTATAACTATGCATAAATGTATCATATTTTCATTCATCAGTTGAATGGCATGTATACTGTCTCCATTCCACAGCTATTGTGAATATAGCAGCAGTGAACATGGATGAACAGGGTTGTCTATAGTAAGCTATACAGTCATTTGGACGTATGCCCAGGAATGGTACAGGTGGATCATATGTTAATTTTACCTTTTTGAGGAACATCTACATTGATTTACATAGTGTCTTCATGAGTTTGCCTTCCTACTAACAATGAATAAGGGTTCTCCTTTTCTCACACCCTCATCACCATTTGTTGTCATTAGTTTTCTTGAACTGACTGGGGTAAGAAAAAATTTTCAAAGTAGTGTTAATTTGTATTTCATTGTTGAGTAAGGATGTTGAAATACTTTAAAAATCTTTTTTATCATTTGTACATCTTTTTATGAAGACATAAAGATTCTTTCCTGTTCTGTAAGCTTTGTATGTATAGTGTAAACAATAACATACTACACTGTCAAACATAAACTGTAGTATTTCAGGGCCATTCATTGGCATCACATGTATACAATGCAAAATGGATATTGTGTGTTCTCATTGAAGGCTGAACATGTGGTTGCTTGGTGCCACATGGTCGAACATTGCTAGAAACTATTCAGATTCATTGTATGTTTGATATTGAATTAATTTCTGATCCCTGTGCAACCAGCGACTATTTATGATTTCTAATTTTGGGATAAGCGCCAGGCTTCTTTATGTGACTACTGTAGGATAGTGACCCAGAGTTATGGAAGTACTCAAGCAGATTTTATCCATTTTCTTGGTTCTTTCTCCATATTGCTTCCTTTACCTTTTTATGAATTAAAAGCATTTTGAAATATTTTCAGTATCCCACCTAGTAGTAGTGCCAACATAAGCAGTTATTCCTGGGCATTTTGCTGTGTTTGTTTTGTTATGGTTTTTGAGAGAAGGTCTCATGTAGCTTTGGCTTTGAATTGCCTACATATATGAGCCTAGCCTTGAACTCCTGACACCTTTGCCTCCCCCATAACCTCAGTGATGGGATTATAGGTGTGTACATCAGGCTATCCTGTGCATTCTCCATCTCTCCACCCCTGCTTCATTCACCCCATTTAGCAGATGGAACCCTTCATATGATCTTTATCCTTCCTTCTTAATACCTGAATATCTACAGATTCGAAGTATAGTTTCTTCCATATGCAAGGAAACATGCCATATCCAGACCAATCTCAATCTAGTATATAACAGGATTTGTATATGTAAATTTCAATCCAGCTTAGACTACTCTCTCAGCTGTGTATGTGTGTGTGTGTCTACACAAATTGGCAAATAATAGGTAGCAGGGAAGTAAGAGAGACAGAAAGTGCTATTTCTGGTCCTTTCTTTCTTACCATGTATGGAATCTTGTATAAATCCTTTATGTAGAAAGTTTTTCTTTAAGATGATAGACTTAATTTGCTGTTAAGATTTTCATACTGGAATATAATGCATATCTAGTAGATGAAATATATTATTATTTTAATGAAACATCATATCTTTGGTAACTCGAATCTTGCTTAGGATTTCTTTTTATATTTACAATAACTTCTGTATGTGTATTTCATATCCAGTATTGATTTAGCCAGCAAAGATAGAAACAGTTTTTATTTGGTTTTAATTAATTACTCTATTCATTTATTTTGACAAGAGAGGGAATTTACTTTCTCAAATTCTTTCCTTCTCTTTGGTGATACTTGTCGTTAGCTTGAATGTTAAGGTTGATTTTTGGGCCAGCTGCTAATGATGCAGGATTGCTATGCTCTGTAGAGAAGATTTTAGATGTAATTAAGTGTGAATACATCCTCATCAGCTTGTCTTCTATTCTTACAAGAACTTTTGCTTATTTAAAAATGCCAGCTCCAGCTTAATTCTTCTCCAAGTGACCAACCACGTTAGTATTATGCAAGCAAACTGGGACTTCTGGTCTGATTCAATCTCATATCTTGAAACAGCAGACAATGTGGTTGATGGGGTTACAAACTCAAAGACAACTGTCAGTTGCTAACACTTAGGAATAAATGACATCATAGGAGACCTATGGTATTGAATCATGTCAAAATATGGTAAATCTGGGTTACAGAAAACAACCTCTCCCTAGAACCTATTGGAATTCAGAGAAAAACAGATTGAGAGCTAACAAACTCAATAAAATAGTGACTCAATTATCTGAAGGATCCGGTCAGTTGTTCATTTGATTGTTTTCTCTCTTTTTGTTGCTGAGGAATCAAAGACATACTGACCACATACTGTTCTACTGAGCTACACCTCAGGCATATATTCATCTTATAAACAAACTCTCAGATGACTTCTAAACTTCTGAGAATAGTCCCACTGAAGAAAAGCAGAAACAAGGGATGCAGCCACAGAATGAAGTACTAGATGGACTAGAGGTCACATAAGAGGAGTATTGAGGCAGTCTTGGTAGAAAGGGGAGAGGAATTATAGCTGTAACAAGACACTTCAGTTCCTTGGAAGATAATGATGAAGCTTTCATGTTTCGTGAGCGCATAGCCAGGAAAAAATTTGTTTAATAATGTAGAAATCAAAGAACTGTGAATTTTTTTGCAGCATTACAGTATTTTTTCATTGAGTTGGTATATTTTCATACATAATGAACTTGGTGTTTAGCCTGACTAGTGTAACATTACCCAGTAGAAACAAACTGTGAATTGTGCAAGGAAGAATCTGGATATAATCCCCATCACTGAGAGAGTGGGTGGAGGAATATACTGTAAAGTAGACACCTAATTTAGAATTTTCTAGTGGCTAAATTTAAGCATTTAATGGACCAATCACATTTCATTTTATTAATAATCACATATGGCTAGTGGCTGATATGTTCTTATACTCAGTGTTGATTTCAAGGAATCCATCTTTTCACCACCATACATGCACTCAGGGAAACAAAATACAATTTGATCAGACCAATAGAGCAGCACTTTTCAGTATGGTAAACACTACAAGTATTGTTATTGGACTTAGTTGTTATAGCCTGTGTGGCAAGAAGTTATGTTCAGCACTCTCCCTAATAAGCCAATTAAAGAAGCCAAATTAATAATGAAATAAATGAAAAGGTTTATTCATTGTGACCATGTTGGGAAGTGGGACCCAAGGAATATAGTGACTCCCAAAGATTTGTCTTTGGAGGTCTTGACTGGGAAGTACATTTTACATATAAAGCAGAAGATATGCAGAGCGAAAAGGTCCAGCAAAGTGTGGTCTCTTGCCTGTCTCCTACAAGGTCAGTCTCTTCTGCAAATCTTAGACAAGTCATGTATCTTTCTCCAGAAGACAAGTTCCTCCTCTGTAGGCTCTCAGGGCTCCATCAATGTTGTTTCCACAGCAGGGGATTCTTGTAGGGATTTCTGATTGGGGGCTGCTCTTCAACATTCTTATAGCAAAATTGAGGAGCAAAATGTCTCTTTGCAATATATTGGTTCCCACCAGACAAAATGGATATAAAATGCACCAAACTAAGTTCAAATTAATTTTAATCAAAATTAAAATACAGTCCCTCATTTATACTAGCCATATTTCAAATCCCCAGTAACCATATTAAGCAACTGGCACCATTTAGGTACTGCAACAGTCCTGAGCAAGAAAGACAGAGAAAGACAGACAGACAGAGGAGAGAGAGAGAGAGAGAGAGAGAGAGAGAGAGAGAGAGAGAGAGAGAGAGAAAGAAAGAAAGAAAGAAAGAAAGAAAGAAAGACACAGAGAGAGAAAATTCCTATGTCTTTCAATCTCACTATTAGACTACTGAAACAATGGACCACAAAGAAATGGAAATTTCTCCACGAAGATAATGCTGAAAGAAAGAAAAGACACCAGCCAGAGGAGGATATTCCCTCAAGGGAAGACATTTTTACATAATTCTAAAAATTTATCAGACCACCTCTCATGATGAGACTGAAACACAGGTAATGATGGATGAGTTGTGCATGGGACCACGTCTGTACCTGGACTGCTAAGGTTTGCACACTGTTGGCACTCTACTTAAACTTTGATCTAACTTCAGAATCCAAAAGATGGACTTAAAGGGTTTGCTAGATCTCTGACTCTCTTGCCAATGTGGCTACATTGAATAAACTTTATTTCACTGATTTACATTATCAATTTGGCCCTTTTAACTAACTTATTATTAATGAGTGGCCAGACTTGACCTGGGGCACAGGTTTGACCCCTCAATTTTTTTAGGCTTGTTTTTTTTAATAATTTATTTTTTATTTCTTCAAGTTACATCTCAATCACAATCCCCTCCCTACTCCCCCCTCCAGTCCCACCCTTCCACCCTCCTCCCCCTCAACCCCCCCCCATCCTCTTCCCTTCTTTTTTTCTTTTTTAGTTTAAGGTATTTCTTTTGTCTCCCCAACAGCTCTCCCTTTCAGTCCAAAAAATGGTTCTTTTTCTTATAACTATAAATACAATACAAAACAACAGAAATAAATAGGCCACAATTATAAGAGTTATATGGCTTAGCATACATTACCAATATCCAGTCCATATGTATTTGGCACCTGACTTTAGCATTCTACTATCTAACCATCTCCATGAGTTTAAAGTTCTATATCTAACCCAGCTTTCATACTAACTTGCCTCATAATTTTAAAAATATCTTCTTAGATCCAGAACACCCTCTTGATTCCTAAACAACTCAAAATTTAACTATGAGACTCTAGCTATCTATTCTTCAACCACCTCAGAGACCTGAGAGGGATAAATATATCTGATTATATACGAAGTGCAGGGCCTGCAGCTTCCAAAACTAAAAAATGACATACCAGTGGATGCCTGGACAGTTCCCATTTTCTCTCCATACATTACAGCATCAATCTTCAGCCATTTGGCCCCATTTCTCTGAGAGACATTGGTTGTAGAGCAGGAATTATGAAGGACTTACCTACCCTGTCTTGGCAGAGCTAGGCTGTCGATTTATCTGCTTCCAAGTTTTGTCCTTTTTGGAAAGAAGTCTGTCTACAGTTGAAGCAAGGGGTTTTTCTTGCCAAGAGAACAGCTTACCACCAATTCAATCATCTCCCACTGGAGATTCTTCGAAGCTCATCTTCTACTTGGAGTAATATAGGGGGTGCTGTCAGGAGCTGACATGTCTCGATATCAAAAAATCTTTTTTTTTTTTTTTAGTTTTTCGAGACAGGGTTTCTCTGTGTAACAGCCCTGGCTGTCCTGGACTTGCTTTGTAGACCAGGCTGGCCTCGAACTCACAGAGATCTGCCTGCCTCTGCCTCCCAAGTGCTGGGATTAAAGGCGTGCGCCACCACGCCCGGCTTGATATCAAAAAATCTTAAGAAAACATCTTTGAATGCCATATTCTGCAGATCTCTTGAGGTTTTTGAAGATGCCCTATCTATCTCTTAT
>CAJQZJ010035351.1:1973196-1995412 GCA_907164525.1 Lophiomys imhausi | reverse complement strand
TTTTTTCCTTTATTTTTTATTTCTTCAAGTAACATCTCAATCGCAGTCCCCCCCCGATTCCCCCCTCCAGTCCCAGCCTCCCAACCTCAACCCCCCATCCTAAGTTTAAGGTATATCTTATTTCCCCCTACAGTTTCCCCTTTCAGTCCAACAAATGGCTCTTTCTCTTATAATAACAAATACAATACAGTACAACAGAGGTATTTAGGCCACAGTTATGAGGGTTATATGGCTTAACTTACATTCCCAATGTCCAGTCCATATGTATTTGGTACCTGACTTTAACATTCTACTATCTGAACATCTCCATGGGTTTAAAGTTCTCTATCTAACTCAACATTCATACTAACTTGCAACAAAATTTTAAAAGTATCTTCTTAGATCTATAACACTCTCTTGACTCCTAAACAACTCAAAATTTAATTATGAGACTCTAGCTATCTATTCTTCAACCACCTCAGAGACCTGAGAGAGAATATACCCTCTCTTTACTAACCTCTATGTTCCTCTTCTGGAAAGTGGTAAAGCAACAAGTGGAGGGAGGGGGACAACAACCCACCCACAAAACCTTCCACCTAAAATTTGTCTTGCCTACAAGATGTGCAGGTGATGAGATTAAGGGAACCAACATGCCCATAACATGTGAGAGAACCAACCTCTGACACTATTAATTATACTTCGTTATATATGCAGACAGGAGCTTAGCATAACTGTCTTCTGAGAAGCTTCATTCAGCAGCTGATGGAAACAGAGGCAGAGACTCACAGCCAAACAAAAGCTCTGAGAATCTTGTGGAAGAGGAGAAGAATTGAGGGAGATGGATGGATGGGAAAAGGAAGACCAACAGAGTTGAATAACGTAGGTCCACATAGACTGCCACCAAGCAAAGAGCATGCATGTGCCCCCTATCTCGAAACCTAACACGAACCCGAACCCGATCCCGAACACAATCCCGATCCCGATCCCGAACCCGATCCCGATCCAGCTCCCGAACCCGATCACGAACCTGATCCTGAACCCGATCCAGATCACGAACCCGATCCTGATCCCAATCCAGAACCCGAATCCGAGCCCTAACCTGAACCCGAACCCGAACCCGAACCCTAACCCTAACCCTAACCCTGCAGATTGTTCTTCATGTTCCCCTAGCAACTGCAGCAGGGTCTGGCTCCCTTTCCCAGATAGCTGGCCTGCTTTGTCTGGCTTCAGTGGCTTGTTACAACCTAACAGGGTAGGTTGGGAGGACTCCCTTTTTCTTTGGAGAAGGGGAGGGGTGAATGGGGAGAGGGAAGTTTGAGGGTGGGAGTGGGAAGAGAGAAAGGAAGGGGGCTATGATTGGGTTGTAAAGTGAATAAATAAATAAATTAATGGCAGAAAAATAAAGATGAAATAGAATTTCACCTGACTGTATCCCTCTTGCTATCAATAGAGAAAAATGGCTGAATGGGTTCTTGTAAAGACTCAATTTTGTTGTGTGAATATATTAGAGAAAGTGTTATGATCTAGAGATCTTTTTTTTTATTTATTATGTATACAGTATTCTGTCTGCATGTATGCCTGCAGTCCAGAAGAGGGCACCAGATCCCATTATAGATGGTTGTGAGCCACCATGTGGTTGCTGGGAATTGAACTCAGGACCTTTGGAAGAGCAGACAGTGCTCTTAACCGCTGAGCCACCTCTCCAGCCCCTGATCTAGGGATCTTGATCAGGTTCATTTTTTGTGCTAGCTAAGGAATTAAAGGCTTTAAAAAATCTCAAATATAATATTTAGGAGAATGAAAAGACTCAGACAGAGTAGACACAAACAGAAACAACCAGTGAAAAAAGGCATTTATTGGGGGGAGGATGTCACACACACACATACACAAACACACAGACACACAGACACACAGACACACAGACACACACACACACACACACACACACACGTAGCAGCAAAGCACACACAAAGACCCTCTGCAAAGCAAAGCAGGATCTTGGCAAGCACAAGTCCAACCTCTCCTGGAGAGGGTGGAGTTTGAAGTCTTTGAGTAGTCAGTCTTCTTCCCCTGATTTATGGTTGATTACTTTGAACATAGGCAGGGAGGTTGATAAGCTCACAACTTTATGGCAAACAGGCCTTGATCAGACCTTGAAGTTGTTGAGTGGATCCACAAGCAGGGGTCCTTCCAAGGGACAGAAAAACCTTTAGGCTTCTTTTGTTTGAAATCAGGAAGTTGAGGGAGGAATTGGAAGTTTGTCACCTTTACTATTCAATTGTGTCTCATCTCCTTATCTGTCTGCTTACCCGGGATCTGTCTAATTCCTCGTCTCCCAAAAGAAAATTTCAAATTTAAGTAGACCCAGTTTTTATTATTTCATTTTCTCCAGCGGGGGGAAGCATAACTTAGAGTGCTTCAGGTCCCAAAGGAACCTGGGACAAATCTAACTCAGTATCTGTGACTCCTCCCAGCACTTCTCACCTCCGCCTCCTACCCTAAACCTCACAAGTAAAGGGGCTGGGCTTCCCTTCCCCCAGCTTTAGATTCCTATACAATTCAGCCATTTGGCCATTATACCCTCTTGGCTCTTTCTTGGTCATATTTTGTCTCCCTCTCTCTTCTCTTCCTCTCTTGTTCACTCAGTCTTTCTCTCCTTACAGCCTGTTCTATTTTGTTGGCCATGTTCAGTCTGGCCTCTTACAGATGCCTCTGGTTGTTTTCTCTCATATTTACATTAAAACTTCAACCATACCATGTCCGCGTTATCATTAGAGTCAATTCAGATAATGGCATTGACAAACTGGAGGTATGCACACAGAAAGAAAAATTTTATTTTTCTCTTAACTAAGAGAAAAACTAAGTTTTATTGATTAATGTCAAATATTTTAGTAAGAGTAACCACATAGGCAATTTTCAGCCTAATTCCTTCAGCTTTTAAAAGTACAAGAGGATCATCAAGGTCATTTTGTCACCTAGTGGGAGACTTACAACTAATAGTAAAAATGTTTGCAAGTTGTTCACAAATATTTATCAATAGCTATGTGCCACAGAGATAAATCTAAGTATGTATGCTAGGAACATCCTTTGTGATGTACTGTATAACTCAGCCATTTTGGACAAGTGCTCTCTGGACTTGCTCTTAGTTCTCTTGGTTCTTGACTCTTTCTTGGTCTTTTTTTTTGTCTCCCTCTCTCTTCTCTTCCTGTCTCTCTCCTCATGGCCTGATCTAAACAGCTGGCAAAAAACTGGCATGCTATAGCAGTAGGTATAGAGTAAGGGATAAAGGAGTGAGGTGGATCTCTGTAAGAAGTAGAATAGGTAGTTACATATACATATGTGTACATGATCTAAATGGAATCACCAAATAACAATGGTGGCAGAATCCTCATTGGTCACCTCTCAGTAAATGAAGCTTCTGGTTGTGGGAATGTGCTACAGTGAATTGAATTGCTGGCCAATGGGGCCCCACAGGAACTTCCAAACAATCTAAACTATTGCTCAGGCTGTTCTCCACACACTCATGGTAAGGCTGAAGACAACACCTACATAACTCAATGAACAGAGAGAACTTGAGCTTGTGCCTACCTAGAGTCTTCACGTCTATATAATACTGGAAGGTGCTACCAAAGAAGAAAGATAGCCACCAACATAGTCACAAACCCTTTGACCTACAATGGCGACCTGCCTATAAGATGTGCTAGTATAATAGTGGCACAAATCATATAGGACTATCTGAGTGGATTTAAGCCCCACTTGATGAGATAGAACTCATCCACAACACTGCACAGGTAGCCAAGAAGCTGAGACTAGATAGGCCAGGGACCTACTATAAAACCAAATACTACTGTTCTGCTAAAGAAACATAGCAATAAAAAGGCTCATAAAGGCATTCTGCTGTATGCATAGATCAGTATATTTATCAGCCATCATCAAAGGAGCATTCTTCTGAATAAATACAGTTGGACAGTGTACAAAGAATGAGAGACCTTAGAAAATTCATCTCTAAATGGTGTATCTCCATCAAATCCCGCCTCTCAGGGCTCAAGGAACCCTGTGGAAGAGGAGTGAGAAAAATAACAGAAAGAGTAAAAGCCATTATTGTTTTTGTTTGTTTTTATGGGATTTCTGTTTTGGTGAATGTGTGTGTGTGTGTGTGTGTGTGTGTGTGTGTGTGTGTGTGTGTCTACATGCATTTCTTATGCTTTTTCTTTGGCTCTTTCTTCTGTTTGTTTGTTTTATCCTATTTCAGTTTGTTTGTTTTTATTTTATTTTTAGATATTTTTAGATCCTTGGTTGTTTTCTAAGGAAGGTTGGCAGGAAAGAGACATAGAGACACAGAGATAGAGGAAGAGACAGAGAGAGATAGAGAGACAGAGACAGGGAAAGACAGGGGAGAGAGGATCTCAGAAGAATTGGGGGAGGGGAACTAATCAAAATATATTGTAGGAAATTTAATTTCAATGAAAAAATAGAAAAAAATATACACATGAGAAAGTATGGCTATTACTCATAAAACTATATATATATGAGGTCATTTGCAGGTAAGTCTTGATTTTTTACAAATTTAAAAGGGAGAGTAATGGAACACTGGAATTCACTGGTGTTATTAGAGGTTCCTCTTTTGTGAATTCTCAGTTTAGCTCTGTTCCCCATTTTTTTGATTGGATTATTTGGTTTCTTTTTGTTTAATTTTGGATATTAGCCCTCTGCAGATATGGTGATGGTGTAGATATTTTCCCAGTCTGTAGATTGGCATTTTGTCCTTTGCCTTATAGAAGTTTTTAAGTTTCATAAGGTACCATTTATTGATTTTTCTATTGAGCTATTGGTGTTCTGTTCAGGAAGTTGTCACCTGTGCCAGTGAATTTGAGGCTTTTCCCCACTTTCTTTTCTAGTAGATTTATGGTTTTATGTTGAGGTCTTTGATCCACTTTTACTTCAGTTTTGTGCAAGGTGATAAATATGAATCTATTTGCATCCTTCTACATGTTGACATCCAGTTATACCAGCACCATTTGTTGAAGTGCTTTCCTTTTACCATTTTACGGTTTTGGCTTCTTTGTCAAAAATTAAGTGACTGTATGTGTGGGTTTATTTCTGGGTCTTCAATTCGATTCCATTGGTCAACTGGTCTGTTTCTATACCAGTACCATGCTGTTTTTATTACTATTGCTCTGTAGTACAGCTTGAAATCAGGGATAGAGACACCTCCAGATGTTTCTTTATTGTACTGGATTGTTTACCTATTCTGTTTTTTTTTTTTTTTGTCTGCTTGTTTGTTTGTTTTTCCAAATGAAGTTGGGAATTGTTCTTTCAAGGTCTGTAAAGAACTATGTTGGCACTTGAAGATGTTCAGCGTCCTTAGTCATCTGGGAAATGCAACTCAAAATGACTCTGAGATTCTCACACCTGTTATAATGGCTAAGATCAAAAACAAATAAAAAGAAAAGAAAGAGTAAAAAATGAAAAAAGAAAGTCACTGATGCTAGGAGAGGCATGGAATGCAGCCAAAGTGTTCTGAGAATGAACTGAACTGGGGGGGAGGGGGTGGCATCACATTGGCAGAGAATTCCAAAAGGCTTTCTATTGTTTTAAAACATCAGCGTGAACATTTCCTTTTCTGTCTTCACTCTTGGAATTCAATTTCTTCTTCATTGCTTTCCCCAAAGGTGTCAGTGAGACAATTACATTTTGTCTGGTCCCAGAGCATATCTTAATCAGTTTTACTAGCTATTGTTTCTCCTACCCACACCCACATCCAGCATTATTGCCTATTAATTTTAATTTCTTTACATCCACAAGTGTGTTTTGTGTCCTGAATAGCATCTTCTAAGTTCTTACTTTGGTAACAAATAAATGCAAATGAATCTTAGGTGTAGTTGCTGACATTTTCACTGACAAATCTGACAGCTGTGAGGGATAAAGAAGTTGATTTTGTCAGTTACAAAACAGTCTTTATCAACCAGTTCCATGAAAACATATTTTTGATTGGCATTTCAGAATTATGAAGCTCAGCAAGGACCCACTTAAATTTAATAAATAATAAAATGGCTTGTGGGAATAATTTTGGGATTCCCAGTTAAATATATGTTATCATAATTAATAAATAATTGTGGTAGGTAGCCATTCCTTTATTCCTATATCCCTCTCTTTCTCCTGTATGTTCCATTTTAAGTTACTTGTATTACATTTGCTTTTGTGCAAAGAAAGTAACTTAGGGGAGATTGTAAAAGTTAGCACCAGAAATATTTCATGGTCATATACAGTGAACTTTCCTTTCAAACTAAGGAAGAGGGCTCATTGTAGTTCCAAATGATATGTCATATTGCTTCTTTCTTTAAAAAAATCTATATGGTAATGATATCAAGTTAATGTGCCATCTCTTTAAAGGTAGTCTCAAAGCGGTGTAGAATTTTGCTCATAAATAGTCTGCATGTATGGAAAAAAAGTGTACTTTATGTAAGTTTGGGTTTCAGCATCCCATAGAGTGCTTAAGAATATCTTGTATAATAACTAGTATAGGCCACTTATTCTTAATTAGGCATGTCTTGGAAACTTTCAAATGCTGGCAAATTACACAGAGATATAGACACATATACTGATCTCCTTATCAGATCAATCTGGGATTGGGATGAGAGAGATAACGAGTAGGGCTGGAGCACCTGTATTTTTAATATCCTGTGGTGCGCTCTGGTATATAGAAGAGATAGATATTCCCCTGGACTAGACACTTTAGTCTGAAGTTGCATTCTCTGTTGGCACTTTTTTGTAGCAGATTTACTCAGAACGTACTACTTACCAGGCACTATTCCAAGTGGTTTGTAGTATTCATTTAATCATCATAACAACCTTTTGAGACAGTAACTATATCACCAAGGGAAAGAGAATGCCTAGTTTTTCCCAGATAAATTATTCTTCTCTGGCTAATTAAAAAAAAAACAAAATATCTCACAGACACATTTTGGCTCAGAATTTAACAGGCGATGACTCAGAATTTGACAATTTTACAATAGAGTACTTGCTGTTCTTTCGGAGGACTTAGATTTGATTCTTAATACTCACATGGCAGCTAATTACAACAGTTCCAGGGGATTCTATGCCTCTTTTGGGGTTCAAAGGCACATGTGATACACAGGCATATATGTAGGCCAAAACATACATATGCTGTAAAACAAATAAATCATTTAAAAAAGAAATACATTGATTATTGCTTAAGAAACAATTTTTATTTTTTGGCAGGGCCTCAGTTAATCCGTGTGAACCTCAAACTCCTGATCATCCTGCCCCAGCCTCCCAGGTACTGAAATTATAGCCATCACCCTAACCATTCTTAATGTGCACATTGGGAAACAGGAACATGTGACAATGAATTGTGCCATTAAGCAAAAGTGAAAGCACCTTGATCATATTTAATAAGTGATGAAGAACTAATGAATCAGTGTTACTCCCTAAGTGCTCTCTACTAAAACTAGGAGGGAAAATAGCGATAAACAAACAATATGTAAGTGTTTCGTCCTGTCATTAAATAGGTTACAGGCCTCCTTCCCTTTTATTTATTTATTTGTTTGTTTGTTTGTTTGTTTGTTTTTTCTTCCTTTTTTTGCAAATCAAGGAAAATGTTAGACTTCTTAACCTTTTTTAAATGAACTCTCTGGATATCAATGACAGTATCTAGTAACCATAATAAAAGAAATCAGTCCACAGATTGAGTCTTTTGTGTGTTAATCCATACTACAAAGCTAGCCTTTCAGAGTCTTTGTTAAGTTAAATCAGAGATTAATTTAGTAATCTAGTCTTAGCCCTGAGATTTCACAGCTCTATGTTCTTGCCCTTTTAAAAGCTTCAATTTCTTCATCTGTCAAATGGATGGGTTTGCCCTATATGATCTTTCAAATGTTTACAGCATCAATATTCTACAGTTTTGTTGAGAATGGTTATGGCAGGAAGTCATCAGCTTCTTCTTCTCAGTATTAATTTGTTCCTCCCTACCTCCTGGGATCTATAAGTGAGCATCGATTAGGAAGAAGTCAGTGCTCTGTGGTGGACAGCTGACTTTTCTTACCCACTAGAAATGAGTCTGTCAAGTCTCATTAGATGTTGTTGTGTAGCATCATGCTCGCTGATAGATTGCACTACAAGGAGTATCAAGTTGACATTCAATTATATCAGAATCCTAAAGAAGTAGTGTGTTGTATTATTCTTTAAAATATCGAGGAGAGATGCAACAAACCATATAAATTGGTTCATTGGATGCAAGAGCTGATTGTTCCCATGCATTCTAACTGCTTTTATTTTGAGAGTTTTGAAATTGCATCTTGTTTTTACCATCTATAGCTGCGTCTTTCAATTTTTTGTCAAAATAGAGCTAAGAAAATGTTTTCAGAATGCCTCAATTTGGCCTCCAGAGACTGGCCTTTGTGCTTCTGTTCAAGTTGTTCCCCAAGGTGGCACAAGATGATAATAATTTCTTTCTAAGGAAAATGTTCCAGGAAGGATAAACTTGAGAGCGGTAGTTAGGAAGTGGAACAGGGCTTCCCTTAATTTACCTAATCTTTTAAATAGCTATATTACTATCTGAGGACAGAGAAGGCATTGAGACAAACAGATGGACAATGAAGAGTCTAAGGTGTGGATAGAGAATCAGATACCTGCTACCTACAAGAATGGTTGTGTGGATATTTCACTATCCACCTTAAGCAAACTTCTTTATAATTATGATCATTTGAATTTTAAGCCCAATTTGATACTTTTAAATTTCTCTATACTCTGCAAACCTTCATTAAATTTTGCTGTACAGATTCAGTTTGAAGTTATTGATTCCTATTGTCTGACATAGAATATTATTCATGCTGTATTGGTAATAAAAGAAGCAAGCTATGGAAAAAGTTTTAGTCTGATTGGGTCAAAAGAGTGTATTTATTATATTTCATATAAAGATATGGGAGTACAATGGTGTACAGAATGGGGGCTGATAATTCTACATAACCTATTATCCACTACACTTCTTTATTATTTCATTTATATTATAGATTAAGATTAGTTTTCTATCAGATCAAAGCAAAATAAAAATATTAGGTCATAAAACGAAGTCATGAAAACTTGAAGACTTTGGAGTATTTTTTTCTTCTAAAAAGAATTGTCTGAATTATCAGTCTTTTCATTATCAGCTTTTCTCCTTAATCTAAAAGTTAAAAGCAATTATTCTTATTAGAATTGATTTTCTGTTCCTTGCTTTACTTCATCTGACTTTTTTGATGAGGAACCACTGAATAATTCAATACATGGTCTCTAAGGTTTAAAGCAAAACAAGAAAACTACCCAACTTTTCATACCAACATTGGTTAAGAAGGGCTCAGAATAGCTTATTTTGTTGAGCAAACAAGGGCTTTATGGCATTCTTTGTGTTTTTATTGCCTGATATTATAATTTTTGGCATGGGAACATGTTGATATTTGTAAGACTAGGGTAAATAATAGATTGTGCCAACCACAGGATAGGACTTCACTAATGTTCCTTATTATCTAGGTCTAAAAGAACAACATCAGAAAGTCACACATCTACCTCTAGCCCGAACAAATCCCCTTTGAAATTAATGCTTTATTTGGTAGCAGATGTTTACTGTTTGTCATACACTGCAGAAATTGGTAAAGAACCTCATCCTTGAATGAACTTACTCTATCCAGAAGAACATCTACACTTTTGGCTTTCAAAATTAGATTAGAAGTCCTAGATCTTCGACTGCAAAGATGATTCACCATTTAAGAACATTTGATCTTCCAAAGAACCTGACTCAGTTATGAACACCCATATCAGAAGGGTCACAGCCACCTGTAACAGCTTCAGGGTATCCAACATCCTCTTCCATCTCTGTGGGCATTCATACACAGTGGCATGTACTTACAAACATATACATATATGCACATATATATAAGCAGCAAATCTAAAAATTTAAATTCTAAATCTTTCTCATTCTGGAATATTTCTAGACTTTTAAATAATTGATAGCTATACTTGTCAAATTACTTCATAAAATAGAAAAGGAAACAATGCTTTCAAGTTCTATTTATGATACCAACACTACACTGGTAACTCAATCAGATAAAGACACAACAAAAGAAAATTAGATATAGAACTTTAAACTCTTGGAGATGGTTAGATAGTAGAATGTTAAAGTCAGGGGCTAAATACATATGGACTGGACATTGGGAATGTATGCTAAGCCATATAAGCCTCATAATTATGGCCTATTTGCTTCTGTTGTTTTGTATTGTATTTATTGTTATAGGAGAGAGAACCATTTGTTGGACTGAAGTGGGGAGCAGTTGGGGGGAAAAGATCTACCTTATACTAAAGAAAAAAAAGGATAGAAGATGGGGGTTGAGGAGGAAGAGGGTGGAAGGGTGGGACAGGAGGGGGGGAGTAGGGAAGGGATTGTGACTGAGATGTAGCTTGAAGAAATAAAAAATAAATTATAAAAAAAGAACATAAAAAGAAAGAAAATTAGAAATCTTTCTTCCACCCAACACAGAATTAAAAATTCCTAATAAAATACTTCCAGAGTGTATTCAAGAACAGCTGAAAAAAAAAAGATTATCCACCATTATGAAGTTGGCATCATTTCAAGGGCATAGGGATGATTCAATATGTGAGAATTGATAAATGTAATTCACCATATAAATGGAATCAAAGATAAAGAAAATCACAGGATCATTTCACTTGATGCTGCAAAGACCTTTGATAAAGTCCAACACCCCCTCAGAATAAAATTCTGGAGAGAAGAGAGATGAGTGCAGCACATTTCAACATAATAAGGACTATGTATAATAAAATGATCACCGCCACCATGTTAAGCGGAGGAAAACCTGAAGTATTCCTACAAGGATGTCTACTTTTGCCACTCCTATTCAGTATAGTGTTTGAAGTCCTATCTAGGGAAGTATTAGAAGAAAATAAAAAGAATACAAAAAAGGAAGAGATAAATTAATCCTGTTTGCAGATAAGTTGGTTTTATACATGACAAATGTCAAACACTAGATGAGGAAACTCCTTTAACAGCAAAATGGCAGATTATAAAATTATCATACTAAAATCAGTAACCTTCCTATATCCCAAAGACAAACAGATAAAGAAACCAGGGCAACAGTCCCATTCACAATAACCTCAAAAATACCTTGGAAACACAGTCAAGTAAGTATATATAATTAGGATAAATATTTGACTTTGGAAGATGACTACCTGTCACATTGTCACTGGCCAGTAAGCAGACTGAAGTTAATTGACCCCTATTGATCATACTTTGTATTCACAGAATTTTGACTAATAGATAATGAAGTGAGACAAGGGAGTCCACATAACTACTATATGAAATATAAGGTTAAATAAAGGCAGGGAGGAATTTGATCTGCAGGATATAAATTTGTTAGTGTCCAGTGTTGGCAATAAGACTGGTTTTAGTTCCAGTTCCAAGCACAATATGTTATGAGCTGGGAAAAGTAATCTAGCATCTTCTTTTTTCAGTGTCCTCATCTTTAAGGGGAGAAGAGTGTTTACCTTCTTGCATTGTAAGGATTCAGTGAAAAGGGCATCAGGCTAAGCATACGGTAAACAGTAGACACTACTGCTTGTGCTGTGGCTCTGATGAACAGTAGCCTTGAACAATAACTCGATTACCACCATCTATCAAGGAAGGCAGGTTGTGGGTGACTTGGATTCTGACCTCAAATATGCAACATCCTAGGAGACAACATAGCTTTCCAAACCTAGCTAGCTCAGAGGTTCCCTTTGTCTACAGGTGCAGTGAAAATTAGTTAGAAACACATAATAAATCTCTGGTATAATGAGGTAATATGTATGTCCACAGGAAATTATTTCTTTAGCGTCATTACCTGTAAGGTATATGGTATCTTGGTTGTTCTAGGAGTGTTCTAAATTTAGATGTCCTGGAAGATCCAGTTTCTCCTCCCAAATGACTTGATGTTTTGCAGCATTGGCAGAATGATACTATGGAAGATTATATCCACAAGATTCAGATTTGGGTTTGTTTATTGTGGTGTTCTTGATTCTTCCTTAACTTTCTTACTCATGGAAAGAATGAAGGCACTTTTATTTATGTGGTTTACGAACACTGCATGGTATAATTAGAGTGATGTATTGTTGAGGTACATTTGAACCACATGTATATGACACATACTTCACTAATGACTTTAAGATCTACTGGAAATGTCCGAATCTTTTAAAGGAAATCATTAAATGTTAATATAATGACATTCTTCCAGAAAATAATACAGGATAAATCATCAAATCACTTGAAATGGTCAATCACTATTAGTGTCTGGTAATTGTGGGCAAGACCAAGCTGAACATCTGATAAATCTAAACAGTGAAATATGTAAAAGACAGTGCTGGGCACTTAGTGATGAGTAAGAATGACACTGGGCCTGTGTCAATGAACAAAAGCATTCATTTGTAATTGGTATCACTATACTAATGCGATGGAATTCAAGTATTTGAAAGCACAGTTTAGTCTATTAAGTAGTTTGAATATTTTTCCAGCATTTCTGTTTATAACATTAATTTGCTTAGCAAAGCCTTTCTTTATAGATAATGGAAGGTCCACTTAAGCCCAACCTGTGTCCAGATGATCCCGAAGCTCCAGTTTATAAGGGCCACATTAATGAGGATTTATTATAGTAGGAAAGTGAGAAAGAGCCTTGGCTATAGAGCAGGTTATGAGCTATGCTGCCTAATTTTGTTTCCTTGGTTTGTTTTCTTCCTATCACAAATTTCACCTTTATTGCTACTCTACATAGGATATTAGGATTAGAAAAGTTTCTGGGAAACAATCACTACTAAATGTATGCTTTAGAATAGAGACCTACTTATTGAAGCTAGTTAAACTTCAGTGATTGTAACATCAGTAATATAAGAAGATAACACAGAAATGTTAAATTTTATGGCTAATCTTAAATCTCGCTTTAAGGAGAAGAAAAACTTTAATTCTATGGCAAAAGAGTCAAGTCATACTAGATTAACATTGGTATACATTAATATTGAAAATAGCTGAGCCCGATTAGTGTCACTTAAAGTTTTGTGAATCACAATATGGCATTACAAATTAAACAGCTTAAATACCAGATGAAGAGTCTAGGCGAATAATGGTTATTTTTAAAGTTAAAACCTTCACGTTTCTCCTAAAGGAAAATTTATCACTGGTGTAGAACGGTGTACTGTTCACTGTAGAGCATAAAAAGAATGGGACTTTGCTAACCATAAAAAGTGTAACAAAGAAGCCACTAAAATTGATTTTCATTTAAGTAGATTACAAGTGGTTTCTTCCTTAACTGGAAAGAATATTCTCTGTTTCTTCAGACTATTTTTAGCCATTATACTGTTTATATAAGTATGGTTATAGTATGCTCCACTTGGGGATATTTAAGTGTCCCATATTATCTTCACCATCAACTCCAAAACAGTTCTCAGTTTAGTATTTTAGCCATATAGTATAGGATAACTATCCTACAACCAACACACCAAAAAGATCAGGAACATAGACTTTGTTACCTATCAATGGGAAAATTTTCCCTAGTGGAGCTGGCATGTAGGCTCCCAGTGCAAGAGGAAGCTCTTAGCCCTCATATGACTGTTGAACAGAGAGGGGCTGATTTGTAGGGACACTCCACATCAGAGGAGTGGGATGGGTAGGAGAGGGAGGAGAAAGTGGGAGGGTATAATAAATAAACATTACAATAATAAAAAGAAAGAAAAAATAATAAAAAAGAAGAGTAAATAAACTATAGAAATAAGTGTGTAAAGGATTTTCAGTAAGTGTATGCATAGCATAGACCAAGTTGTGAGACAGACGGAATGAAAAGGGCCCTGTTGTCCTTATTCTCTGTATGTGTTGCCCTCTGTAATTTTTTTTCCAACCTTAGTATGCCCAGTGGCCTACTCTGTAGCCAAGAGCCTTTTAGTTCAATAGCCCAAACAGGCCTAAGCTTCTGTTTCCCATCTGTTTTTTCCATCTTTTCTTCAGTCTCTACAAAATTTACTGTCCTCAGTCTATTTTATCAGACCCTTACTGTCTTTCAAGAGTGTTATTAGTAGTAGTAATGACAATAGAAGGAATCATAATATAACAATGAAATCAATAGCCAGTGTTGAGTATAATCACTGTTTTATTATGCTCTAGGTACTCTGTAAGCATTTTATATCCAGCACTTCATTTAATCCTCACTTTACACATGATGAAATTGAGGCTTAGGAAGTTTAATTGTCTTGTTTAAGGTCTCATAGTGAATAAAAGGATTCAATTTGTTTGTTTAATTCCAAAGGGCTAGTCTTTTAACCACCACAATTCTACAATTGTACACTGATTTTTTAGTTGTAGGAAAAGTAATAACAGTTAATATCCCAGAAAGTATTTTTTAGAGTATTTTTAAAAGGCAATGTGTTTTTCCTACTCAATCATATATAGTTCTTTATTAGACTTATCTGGATATCATAATGTGTTGGTGAGGAAGGAGGGAGGATGTCAGAGTTTAATAAGCAAGGTATAATAATACATGTGTGTGAAAATTTCATAACAAAACCCATTATTTTGTAAATGAAAAAATAAGGCTATATATGGTTCGTACTGCTAACCCAACATCCAGGAAATAGAAGTAGGAGAATCTACGTGAGTTTGAGGTCCACCTGCTCTGCATAGAGAGTTCCAGGCTAGCCAGGCTGATTGTGAGGCCCTATCTAAAAAAGAACCAAAAAGGAATGGAACAGAAAAGTGACATAAGAGAGAGATGGAGAAAAAGAAAGAACAATTGATTTTTAGTCCAAAATGTACAGTTTGTCTGAGCTGAATGTCCAAGTAGATAACCTTATAAGCTCCCCATTCCCTTTGTCAAGTCACAGGACAATCAATATTGAGGTGATGCTATGAAACTTATATATATATATGTATATATATATGTATATATATACATATATATATATATTCCCCATTTACTCTTCCTATCCATGCACAAAAATCCTAATAACATGTAGCCAGATTAGAAGAGCTTGTTTCACTCAACAGAGGTCATGCTACTCCTCACAGGAAATATAAATGACCAATGAATTGATGAAAAATGCTCTTTATCCTAAGCCACCAGGAAAATGTAAGTCAAAACTACATTGAGAATCAATCTTACCCAAGTCAGAATGGTTATCAAGAAAACATAAACGTTGGTAAGAATGCAGGAGAAAAGTAGCTCTTATCCATATTTAGTACAAAAGTAAAATGATATAGCCACTGTGTAAATCATTGTGGAGGTTTCTAAAAATGGAAAAAAAAGAAACAAGCAAAATTTACAATTAGAGCCCTCAGATGACCTAGTTATACCACTTCCAGGTATATTATTTAATGGACTCAAAGAAAGTATCCAATAGAGATATTGCCAATCCATTTTTTGGTTTTGTTTTTTTTTTCTTTATTTTTTATTTCTTCAAGTTACATCTCAATCGCAGTCCCCTCCCTATAATCCCTGCCAGTCCCACCCTCCCACCCTCAACCCCCCATCCTCTTCCCTTTTTCTTTTTAAAGTTTAAGGTGTATCTTATTTCCCCCTACAGTTTCCCCTTTCAGTCCAACAACTGGCTCTTTCTCTTATAATAATAAATACAATACAAAACAACAGAGGTAATTAGGCCACAGTTATGAGGGTTATATGGCTTAGCGTACATTCCCAATGTCCAGTCCATATGTATTTGGCACCTGACTTTAACATTCCACTATCTAACCATCTCCGTGAGTTTAAAGTTCTATATCTTTTTTTTTAATACTTTATTTTTTTTCTTCAAGTTACATCTCAGTCACAAACCCCTCCCTATTCCCCCTTCCTATCCCGCCCTTCCACCCTCTTCCCCCCCAGAAGTTTCCCCTTTCAGTCCGACAGATGGTTCCTTCTCTTATAACAGTGAATACTATACAAAACAACAGATATAAATATGCCACATTTATGAGAATTAAATGGCCCAGTATACTTTCCCAATGTCCAGTTTATACATATTTGGCCCCTGACTTTAACATTCTACTATCTAACCATCTCGATGAGTTTAAAGGTCTATATCTGATTCAACATTCATACTAACTTGCAACACACTTTTAAGAGTATCTTCTTAGATCTATAACACTCTCTTCACTCCTAAACAACTAAAAATTTAATTATGACACTCTATCTATCTGTTCTTCAACCACCTCAGAGAGCTGAGAGGGATAAATATATCTATCTGATTTTATAGGAAGTACAGGGCCTGCAGCTTCCAAAACTAAGAAATGACATACCAGTGGCTGCCTGGACAGTTCCCATGTTCTCTCTATACATTACAGCATCGATCTTCAGTCATATGGCCCCGTTTCTCTAACAGACATTGATTGTAGAGCAGGGGTTATGAAGGACTTGCCTACCCTGTCTTGGCAGAGCTAGGCTGTCGACTTACCTGTTTCCAGGTTTTGTCCTTTTTGGACAGCATTCTGTCTACAGTTGGAGCAAGGGGCTTTTCCTACCAAGAGATAGGCTTGCGACTAATTCAATCATCTCCCACTGGAGATTCTTCAATGCTCATCTTCTCCTTGGGGTAGAATAGGGGGTGCTGTCAGGAGTTGATATGTCTTGATATAAAAAAATCTAAAGTTAAGGAAACATCTTTGAATGCCATATTCTGCAGATCTCTTGAGGTTTTTGAAGAGGACCTATCTATCTCTTCTATTAGGGTAAGCAGATGTTTCTTGTCTCATAGCAGGTTTATTTCTGATTAGCTTAGAAAGTAACTATAATAGGCTGTCATAGTACTTAACAGAATGACCGGCTTGCATAACCATTAGTTTGCATTTCTTAGTTATTCTAAACAGTTTATGACAATTAGTAGTAAAAGGCCGAAACATCACATTTCATTTTTTTTCTTTGCCTCCTAACACTTTCATCCCATCTCTCTGGGGTGGGGAGTCCTTATATAACAGTCTCCCATCTCTGTTGAGAGGTCCTATGAGTGCCAAGAGCCTCCTCATTTATTGGGGGTCTACGAGGCAGTACCATCAGTGAAATGCGTCTCATTGCCCGGGAGAGAGAACTAAAAAACAAACAAACAAGTAAGCAGACAAATAGATAAAAAGACTGCAAAATAGAAAAAAAATTAAAATAATATAAAAATAAATAAATAAATAAAAATAAAAAATAAAAAGTCTATGTCCAAGTTCCCTTTGGTGTGTTAGTTGTAGTATCAATACCTTCTACTATATAGCTAAAATCCTACTATAAGTGAATAGAAGCCATATGCATCCTTCTGAGTCTGGGTTAGCTCACTCAGGATAAGCTTTTCTAGTTCCATCCATTTGGCTGCAAATTGCATAATTTCATTGTTCCTGATAGATGAATAATATTCCATTGTGTAGATGTACCACAGTTTTTTAACCCATTCTTCGGTTGAGGGACATCTGGGTTGTTTCCAGTTTCTAGCTATTACAAATAAGGCTGCTATAAACATAGATGAGGAAACTTCCTTATGATTCCGTGAAGAGGCATTTGGGTGTATACCCAGAAGTGGTATGGCTGGGTCCTGAGGCAGAGCTATTCCAAGTTTTCTAAGATAGCGCCAGACTGACCTCCATAGTGGTTGCACAAGCCTGCACTCGCACCAGCAGTGGAGTAGGGTACACCTTTCTGCACACACTTGCCAGCATGTGCTGTCATTTGAGCTTTTGATCTTAGCCATTCTGATAGGTGTGAGATGGAATCTCAGAGTCGTCTTGAGTTGCATTTCTCTGATGATTAAGAATGTTGAGCATTTCTTCAAGTGTCTTTCAGCCATTAGGGATTCCTCCTTTGTGAATTCTCTATTTAGCTCTGTCCCCCATTTTTTGATTGGATTATTTGGTTTCTTTACATTTAATTTCTTTTTTTTTCTTTTTTTTTAATAAGTGCTTTATTTTTTTTTCTTCAAGTTACATCTCAGTCACAAACCCTTCCCTATTCCCCCTTCCTGTCCCACCCTTCCACCCTCTTCTCCCCCAACAGCTTCTCTTTTCATTCCAACAAATGGTCTTTCTCTTATAACAGTAAATTCTATACAAAACAGCAGAATTAAATATGCCACATTTATGAGAGTTAAATGGCCCAGTATACCTTTCCAATGTCCAGTTAATACATATTTGGCCCCTGACTTTAACCTTCTACCTTCTAACCATCTCCATGAGTTTAAAGTTCTATGACTGACTTAGTTTTCATACTAACTTGAATCACTATTATAACCATCTTCTTAGATCTAGAACGCCCTCTTGATTCCTAAACAACTCAAAATGGCATTTAATTTCTTGAGTTCTTTGTAGATTTTGGATATTAGCCCTCTGTCAGATGTGGGGTTGGGAAAGATTTTCTCCCAGTGTATAGGCTGCCGTTTTGTGCGAATGACAGTGTCTTTTGCTTTACAGAAGCTTTTCAGTTCCATGCGGTCCCATTTTGTGATTGTTGATCTCAGGTCCTGAGCTGTTGGTGTTCTGTTCAGGAAGTAGTTGCCTGTGCCAATGAGTTCGAGGGTTTCTCCCACTTTTTTCTTCTAGTAGATTTAGTGTGACTGGCCTTATGTTAAGGTCTTTGATCCACTTGGACTTAAGTTTTGTACAAGGATGATAAGTATGGGTCTAATTTCATCCTTTTACAAGTGGACATCCAGTAGTAGCAGCACCATATGTTGAAGATGCTGTCCTTCCATTGTGCCATTTTTGGCTTCTTTGTCAAAAATTAGGTGGCCATAAGTATGTGGGTCTATTTCTGGATCTTCAATTCGATTCCATTGATCTACTGGTCTGTTTCTATACCAATACCATGCTGTTTTTACAACTATTGCTCTGTAGTACAGCTTGAAATCTGGGATGGTGATACCTCCAGATGTTTTTTTTTTTTTATTATACAGGATTGATTTAGCTATTCTGGGCTTTTTGTTGTTCCATATGAAATCGAGAATAGCTCTTTCCAGGTCTATAAAAATTGTATTGGTATTTTGATAGGAATTGCATCGAATCTATATATTGCTTTTGGTAGGATGGCCATTTTTATTATGTTGATCCTACCTATCCATGAGCATGGGAGATCTTTGCATCTTCTAAAGGCCTCTTCCATTTCTTTCTTCAAGGGCTTGAAGTTCTTGTTGTCCAGGTCCTTTACTTGCTTGGTTAGAGTTACCCCCAGGTATTTTATGTTGTTTGTGGCTATTGTGAAGGGGGTTGTTGCCCTTATTTCTTTCTCAGCCCATTTGTTTGTTGTATAAAGAAGGGCTTCTGATTTTTTTGAATTTATTTTGGATCCAGCCACTTTGCTGAAGGTGTTTATCAGCTATAAGAGTTCTCTGGTGGAATTTTTGGGGTCGCTTATGTATACTATCATATCATCTGCAAATAGGGATAATTTGACTTCTTCGTTTCCGATGTTTATCCCCTTTGTGTCCTTTAGTTGTCTTATTGCTCTAGCAAGAACTTCAAGTACTATATTGAAGAGATATGGTGAAAGTGGACATCCTTGTCTTGTTTCTGAGTTTAGAGGAATGCTTCAAGTTTCTGTCCATTTAATTTGATGTTGGCCACTGGCCTGCTGTATATTGCCTTTATTATTTCTAGGTACAGTTCTTGTATGCCCATTCTCTCCAGAACTTTTAGCATGAAGGGGTGTTGGATTTTGTCAAATGCTTTTTCTGCATCTAGTGAGATTATCATGTGTTTTTTTTTCTTTCATCTTGTTTATATGGTGAATGACGTTGATAGACTTTAGTATGTTGAACCATCCCTGCATTCCTGGGATGAAGCCTACTTGATCATGGTGTATGATACTTTTGATGTGTTCTTGAATTCGGTTTGCTAGTATTTTATTAAGTATTTTTGCATCTATGTTCATGAGGGAGATTGGTCTGAAATTCTTTGTTGGGTCTTTGTTTGGTTTAGGAATCAGGGTGACTATGGCATCATAGAATGAGTCTGGAAATGTTCTTTCAGATTCTATTTTGTGAAAGAGTTTGAAAAGTATTGGTGTTAGCTCCTCTTTGAAGGTCCTGTGGAATTCCGTGCTAAAGCCATCAGGCCCTGGGCTTTTTTTGGTTGGGAGATTTTTAATGACTGTTTCTATTTCCTTAGGGGTTATAGGGCTGTTTAATCTGTTTATCTGATCTTGATTTAGCTTCGGTAGGTGGAATCTATCAAGAAAATTGTCCATTTCACTTAAGTTTTCAAATTTGGTGGAGTATAGATTTTTAAAGTAGGATCCAAATATTCTCTGGATTTCCTCAATGTCTGTTGTTATTTCTCCCTTTTCATTTCTGATTTTGTTGATTTGTGTTTTCCCCCTCTGTCTTTTAGTTAATTTGGCTAAGGGTCTGTCCATTTTGTTGATTTTCTCAAAGAACCAACTCCTGGTTTCATTGATTCTTTGTAGTTCTTTTTGTTTCTAAGTTGTTGATTTCAGCCCTAAGTTTGATGTTCTCCTGCCTTCTGCTCCTCTTGGGAGTGTTTGCTTCTTTTTTTTAATTCACCCAGTTTAGCTGTTATTTCACTAATATGAGCTGTCACAATTTTCTTTTTGAAGTCACTTAGAGCTATGAACTTTCTTCGTAGCAGAGTTTTCATTGTGTCCCATAGGTTTGGGTATGTTGTGTCTTCATTTTCATTGGATTTTAAGAAGTCTTTGATTTCCTTCTTTATTTCTTTCCTGACCCAGTGGTCCTCTAGTAAAGAGTTGTTCAATTTCCATGTGAGTGTACACTTTCTGTTGATTCTTTTGCTATTGAAATCCAGCTTTATTCCATGGTGGTCTGATAAGATACAAGGGGTTATTTCAATTTTCTTGTATCTGTTGAGGCTATCTTTGTGTCAAACAATGTGGTCGATTTTGGAGAAAGTTCCATGAGGTGCTGAGAAGAAGGTATATTCATTTGTGTTTGGGGGAATCATTCTGCAGAGATCTGTTAGGGCAATTTGGTTCATGATCTCTGTTAGACTCATTATTTCTCTGTCTGGCTTCTGTCTTGATGATCTGTCCATAGTTGTGAGTGGGGTGTTGAAGTTGCTGTGGAGGTTTTTATTTCCTCTGTTTTCTTGGGTGTAGTTATCTTCTCTGTGTTGGAATTTTCCTTCTAGGATCTTCTGTAGGGCTGGGTTTGTGGGGAGATATTGTTTGAATTTGATTTTGTCATGGAATATCTTGTTTTCCCCATCTATGTTAATAGAGAGTTTTGCTGGGTATAGTCGTCTGGCTGGGCACCTATGTTCTCTCAGGGCTTGTAGGACATCTGTCCAGGCCCTTCTAACTTTTGAAGTTTCTGAGGAGAAGTCAGATGTGATTCTGATGGGTCTGCCATTGTATGTGACTTGGCCTTTTTCTCTTACAGCTTTTAATATCCTTTGTTCTCTATATTAGGAGCTTCTATTATTATGTGGTGAGAGGAGTTTCTTTTCTGATCTAATCTGTTTGGTGTTCTGTAAGCCTCTTTGATTTTTACTGGCATCTCTTTCTTTAGGTTTGAAAGTTTTCTTGAAATTTTCTTGTATGATTTTGTTGAAGATATTTCCTGGACCATGGAGTCGGGAGTCTTTCCTCTATGCCTATAATTCTTAGGTTCCATCTTTTCATTGAGTCCTTGATTTCTTGGATGTTGTGGGTGAGATATTTTTTAGCTTTCTCATTTTCGTTGGATGTTGTACTGATTTCTTCCATCGAATCTTCCATGCCTGAGATCCTGTCTTCCATCTCTTGCATCCTATTTTTCATACTCACATCCGTAGTTCCTGTTCTCTTCTCTTGATTCTCCATTTCCTCTTTTAACTCTGATTATGTTTTCTTTATTGTTTCCATTTCTATTTTCATGTCTTGAATGGTACTGTTCGTGTTGTACATTTCCTTCTCCAGTTTGCTTTTTTTTGCCTGGAGATATGTCATTGCTTTGTCTTTTTCATGTTCAAGCTGAGTCACCTTGGCTTGGAGCTCTTTAATGGTGTTATTTGTTGTTTTGACTTTTAAAATTGTGGCTTCTTTGAATTCCTTCATAGATTTAAGTTCTTCTTGAAGGGACTCTATCACTTTCCATAATGTAGAATTGTCATCATTTTCATGTGTTTCAGCTGTGGTGAGGTGGTTCGGGCTGGATGGAATAGCGTCTTGCTTTCTTTTGTTGGTGTCATTTCGCTCTGTTTTTTTTTTTTTTTTTTTTTTTTTTTTTTTGGGGC
>CAJQZJ010035351.1:1958270-1973096 GCA_907164525.1 Lophiomys imhausi | reverse complement strand
TTTTTTTTTTTTTTTTTTTTTTTTTTTGTTCTGGGGCCTCGGGCCATGTGGAATTTTTTAGCTGTCTTCTGGACTTGGGTACAAAGGGGGCGCTTTGGTGTAGGATTCGAGTTGCCTTACTCCACCCCTATAAGGTGAGTCATTCACCGTGCCTTCTAGGTGGAGACCTAACTAATCCAGATGGTGGAGCTGTGTACAAGTAAGCTCTGGTTCCCCGCTGGAAGGGCCAGTACTAGTACAAAAGTCCGATATATGAAAGTTTCAAATATCTCCCAGTTTGCCTGTGGTTGGTTCCTGTGGTGAGTAAATCTGCCCTTCACCCCCAATAGCCTTGCTGCTCACGTGGCTTGGAAACTGGCCAGTGACGTCACAGCAGTGGGTTGTGATCTGCAGTCTGAAGGCACTTTGCAGCCGAGCTGCACTCACTTCTAAGGGTTGCAACCTTTCATCAGATAGCTGGATGGTCTGTGGGAGACCTGGGGTTGCCCAGCAAGGTGGGAATTATCTCTGTGTGGGATCTGAATCTGCCCGCTGGGTATTAGATTGGAACTTACCGGGAGTCTCTTTTGGTGGGGGATGGGGGGATCCTGATTCCCGGGTCCAGTGGCTTCCTTGTGTGTCCCAGAGTGGGAAGGAGTGTCCTGCCCAGAGACCCTCAGTGTTCCCTGGGTAGTTGGGTGACTGCCAATCCATTTTTATCATGACAACATTCACAGTAGCCAAGTGTGGAATCAGCCTCGATCTTCATCAACAGATGAATCTATAACAATAATGTGGTTCATAAATATAATAGAATTTTACTCAGCATTAAATGAGCTTGAAATTATTTTATTTTCTGGAAAATGGACAGAACTGAAGATCGCCATATTAAGGCAACTAAATAGACTAAAGCACCCACATCATATACACAAACAGCAACAAAAACAGATGAACTGTGTGTAGAGGAGGGACTACTAACAACTGGGAATGTGGCCATGAGGAAGAATAAGAAGACAAAAGGCAAGATACAACATAAGGGAGGGTAGAAAAGATCAATGTACAATATATGTGTTATTGAAAGGCCATAGTCATAGTAATTCATATGAGAAGGAGCTGATCCAGTTCACTTTTTTAAAAAAGATGAATTTAAAGGCACTTTTTAAATATATTGATGGGGCTTGGGGCATGCACATCACAAAATGCATGTGGAGACCAGAAGACAAGTTGTGGAAATCAATTCCCTCCTCCTATCATGTGGAAGGAACTCAGGTTGTCAGGCTTGGTGGTAAGTGCCTTTACTCTATTAAGCTGTCTTGCCAGGCCAAGATGGCAAGTTTTATATAATAAATAAATATACAGGGAGTACATGATATCATGTGGTGACTGGCTTGAAGTATGGCCTGTGGACCAGTAATCCTGACTCCTCTGTGGAGCCTATTGTAAATATAGAATCAAAGACCAATTCTATGCCTGTGGTGTCAGGACCCGCCATTTTCAACAAGGTTCTAGGTAGTCTCTGCACGTCCTTTGAGAGAAGCCCTGGCTGTACAGGACTGACTACTAGAAGATGCTGCCATTTAGTTCTCCATCATCTGCTCCTTTCTTCCTCACCTCCACTTCAGAAGGTGCCATTGGCTAAGCAGCCTCATACTTCATGGAGGCTGAGTTCACCACCATTTTGATAATATTCTTTTTGGTCAATGACTGATGGGTAGATGACCATGTTGTTTGAGTCTAGGTACTGAAATTAGGGGAAGATGATGTCCCTTTAAGAATGTGCAAATGGAATCTCCTCCCTTGGGGCATTTTTACACTGAGAAAGGATCAGAGAGAATTCTGTCAGCATCTTGGAACCTGGAGGAAAGCTATCCTGGGCCTAATAATACAGAGATGTCAGTTGATAAAATCCTAGTTCACATCATCAGTGTTCCAATGATGTGAAATTAGAAGTGGATCTATGGTTTAAGAGTGTTTGAATCAATCAGAATTTTCTATTATAGCCCAGAGGTCTCTAACCTTATCACTATTGACATTTAGTGTTGAATAGACATAGTAGGTCTCAGACCTACTGGACTTCTAAAGCCCACTAAGTACAAATCTGCTAGTTTCTTTTTAAAAACTTTAATTAATTAACTAATTTATTCACTTGAATATCCCATTCACAGGCCCTTCCCTTCTCTCCTCCCAGTCTTACTCTCCCACTCTTTGTCCCCATTCCCCCTTTCCCTTCTTCTCAGAGAAGGGACTCTACACCAACCTGCCCCAATACTTAATGTCGCATCAGAACTAACTACATCCTCTTCCACTGAAGCCAGACAATGCAGCTCAGCTAGAGGAAAGGTATATGACCGTATGCAACAGAGTGGGTGTTAGGGAAAGCCCCCACTCCAATTGGAAGGGAGCCCACATAAAGACCAGACTGTCCCTCAGATCCATGAGTTTAGGGGGCCCGGGTTTAGTCCATGCATACTCTTTGGTTGATGGTTCAGTCTCTGTGAGCCCCCTTTGGCCTGGGTTAGAAGATTTTGTTGGTCTTGTCATGTAGTTCTTGTTCCCTTCTGGTGCCTCTGTCCTTCCCCCAACTCTTCCACAAGACTCACAGGTCTCTGTCCAACGTTTGGCTGTGGGTCTCAGCACCTGTTTTGATCTTTTGCTGGGTAGAACCTCTCAGAGGACAGTCATACTATGTTCCTGTCTGCAAGCATAGCAAAGCACCATTAATAGTGCCAAGGGTTGGTGTCTCTCATAAACTGGCTCTCAAGTTGGGCCATTCCCTCAATCTCAGCTCCATCCTTATCCCTGCATGTCTTGTAGGCAGGGTAGATTTTGGATCAAGGGTTTTATGAGTGAGTTGGTGTACCTCTTCCTCCACTGGTAGTCTTTCCTGGCTTTAAGAAATGGCCACTCCATAAGAGAAAGAGCCATTTGTTGGACTGAAAGGGGAAACTGTAGGGGGAAATAAGATATACCTTAAACTTAAAAAAAAAAGGGAAGAGGATGGGGGTTGAGGGTGGTGAGGGTGGGAGGGTGGGACTGGAGGGGGAATAGGAAGGGGACTGCAATTGAGATGTAACTTGAAGAAATAAGAAATAAAGGAAAAAAAAAGAAATGGCCACTCCATATCCCCTGCTGCTAAGATTCTTAGCTAGAATTACCCATATATCTTTGCAGGAACATATCCCATCATAGGTCTCCAGTTTGTCCCAGAGATCCTGCCCCCATCAGTTTCCCATCTCTCTCCCAGCCCTACCACCTCTAACCCCTGCTTTCCCCCACCTGATACTCACCTTTTGCAATGTGTGGATTACACAAAATCATTTGTTTTTGAAGCAAAGGTATTTTAAGATAAAAACTTTGCACCACTAAATACTTTCTGACAGTGGAATGAAGTGAATGTTCTTACCTTTGCATTCTAACTACACTTAAATTGCTTTCCTCACTAGAAGAGTTCTTCACCACAAAGTGGGTATGACTCATTGCAAATATAGTCTAGGCTCATAAACACACCTACCAATGATTTCCCCATGGGTGACCTTTAATGGTAGTTCTTTCTGATTCATTTCTCTTCTTTTGCAAATTTGCTAGATGTAGTCCACATATACAAGAAGCAAATCATTGGCTAATAGATATAATAGTAACCAACCATTTTGTTTGGACCAGGGTTGTAGGTTTACCACCCCCAATCTTGTATCCAGGAAAACCCCTTAGATTAACGTAAGCAAGGATAGTTACCTACTAGATGTATCCTAAGGCTGTAAAGTACATTACAATACTGGTCATTTAATGTGAATCTCAAGTCTTATTTGTGATATTTGGTTACAATAGTATCTATTTTTTTCAAGTATGACTTTTTATAATTTATTTTTTAGTTCTTTAAGTTATATCTCAATCACAATCCCCTCCCTACTCCCCCCTCCAGTCTCACTCTCCCACCCTCTTCCCCCTCAACCCCCATCCTCTTCCCTTTTTTTAAGTTTAAGGTATATCCTTTCCACCCCAACAGCTCCCCCTTTCAGTCCAACAAATGGTTCTTTTTCTTATAACTATAAATACAATACAAAACCACAGAAATAAATAGGCCACAATTATGAGAGTTATATGTCTTAGCATACATTCCCAATGTCCAGTCCATATGTATTTGGCACCTGACTTTAACATTCTACTATCTAACCATCTCCATGAGTTTAAAGTTCTATATCTAACTCAGCTTTCATACTAACTTGCCTCACAATTTTAAAAACATCTTCTTAGATCCAGAACACCCTCTTGATTCCTAAACAACACAAATTTTAACTATGAGACTCTAGCTATCTATTCTTCAACCATTTTAATGTGGTATTTTGATATATACTTTTTCAAATTTTCTCTCTCACTAGGTGAGAGTGTTCTCACTATTAGAATCATGCATACTTTTATATGACTACATCTCTAAGTAGCAGTGTCTCATACTTGCTTATTGAATTAATGTATTAATATATTTTATAATTGTTATAGCCTTCTATTTTCTGTCCATAATGGAGGTATTAACTCTGTCAAAAAGTTGTGATGGATTAAGAAATGCTTATGAAAGAATTATGTTATATATATAATATAAAAATATCAATGATAATAGTGAGTATATATATATGTATACACTATAATATCTTTCTTGTATTGATTACCTTACTGAATGCTAGGCTCATTTAATGCTTTATTTAAGTTTATCCTTATCTACTGCCCATCTATTTGCAAGATTAAAAGTCAAAGTTTTCATGATTGCAATCACTTCTGATACAAACTGCGAGTTTACATTGTTGCTATCTGGCTTTCTGGCTATCTAAGATCCCTGGGCAAACAAGGTCTGTTTGCTAGGAGGTGACAGCAAAAGACTATACCTGTTACCATGAGTTTACATACTTTATCACAGAGAGCTACAGGGAAGTCAATCAGGTTGCCAAAGTCAACAGAACTGAATTCAAGCATGTAAATCAGTCAGTTCCATTCTAATACTAGCTTTTTTGTTATGTATTCCTTGTGCCTGATAAAGGATGTAGCTTTGAGAAGCTGTAACACTGCTCTGTGATCTCATATGGAGAACAAGGAATGATTTCACTGAAAGTCTAAGAGGCAAACAAAAAGCAGAGATTGATATCCCTCTTTCATGCAGTTTTTCTTTCTCCCAGTTCTTCAATTCATATCTGATCTTATGTATTGATTCCTAGCCTATGTAGACTTGTAAAATATACAATGAAGAAAGTAGTCAGAACACTTGTCTGGGGTGAGATTCTATCCCACCAGCTTCCCCCTTCAGGCACTAGAGTTTTCTGTACACGCCTGCATGAGTGCACATTCACATCAGCTGCCTTTCAAGATCTGTTCAGGAAAGCTCATTTTGATTGTTAAACACATTTTTTTCCTGGATCCATTTCTTTTTAAAGATGGACTCTTGAACATGAAACAGCCATAATGTCAAAGAAAATATATTTTTGTAGGATTCCTAACACTGATTTGTGAGGCCATATGATCTCTTGGCTCTTCTCAAATTAGAGAATAGCTAGCCATATTTAACACTTCTGTTAACCCACAGGATAGAAAAGGGGTAGAGAAGGAAAGATAATAAGAGGGGTGGGAAACAGAAGGAAGGGAAGTGATTCTGAAGCTCTGAAGTAATCTACACCTCTTCAGAAGTAAGAAAACAGTATTCAAAGGGCCATGCCACATGGAAGAGCATCAAAATCTTAAATAAACCCGAGCAAGCCCAAAAATCATATAATAAGAGGAAGGCAAGTGATTTGATATCGCTATTTTTGTTGTATTTCTGGTGGAGAGAAAGTGAGAAATTACAGCTCACCTGCTTCATAACTAGCAGCAAAAAGAGCACTGTAGGCAGAAATACAGTTTTATATCTCAACTCCATCATTAGTTATGTGCCCATAGAAAAACCTTCTTGTCTCCTTTCAACTAGAGTTGAATTATACAATTGACATTGATCATTGAATTTCATAGTAAATTTAGAGTGATGAAGTAAGAGAAAACACATGCAGTCTTTAGCACAATATCTGGTATAAGGTAAAGATTCTGTAAATGGGATTTGTGATGATGTACTGTTTTCACCTATAAAACGGACTTCATTTTTCTGGTTACATCACAGGGTGATGTATACATATTTTGCTATTCATTCTGAACAGTTGATTGCTAGATCTAGTCCTTACATGGTGATGAATAGCAGTGCATGAAAGTCTGACAGCTGGAGCGCATCCAAACCTTATTATTAAAGCTTTGTTATCTTGACTCATGCAATGAAAAAGTATTGAATTATGTTGTCATACATCTAGGTTTATGTTAACACTGTGGTAGTTTCATCTTATGTGACTTACAAGAAAAGACTTAGGCTCCTGAGATTCAATTTACTTAATTTGTTCAGCAAGGGACCTAGCATGTGCCTCAGAAATTACATAGTGGATATTTCTTGATGTATTATGCTCTTTTACCATTCAGTATTTCCAAAGACTAGACACATATCTTTGTAGTTAGATAAAATAATATACATTTTATACAAACCAGTTGTCACCCACATGTGCTCATATAAAATGTATATGCACATATATAGTACATAAATATATTCAGATGACTAATCCTTTCCCATTGAATGGTTTTCGTATTGCTGTTCTTGAACCAATTGATCTTAAAGATATGTTTTGATACTTGGATCCTAAGATCCACTCTATTGATCTATTTGTTTGTCTTTATGCCAGTTTTACACTGTTTTGATTACTATAGCTTTGTAGTAAACTTGAAATTGGGAATTTTTAATCTTTCAATCTTTCACATTTGTTAATTTTCCAGGTTCCTTTGGCTATTTAGAATCACATGTCCTTCCTTATTCCATGTGAAATTTAAAATTAGTCTGTACATTTTTGAAAAATAAAAGTTGGTGTGTGTGTGTGTGTGTGTGTGTGTGTGTGTGTGTGTGTGTGTGTAGTTTGTGCTTGTGTTTGTGTGAAAGGGTTTCATGTAGCCCAGGCTGTCCTTAAACTCACTATGTAGCTGAGGATAACCTTGAACTTATGATCCTCTTGCATCTATTTCTTGGTACTTGGATTCCAACATGGGTAGATTGAATTTTGATAAGAGTTTCAGGAAATCTATGATTCATTGTGTGAAGTAGTATCATCATCATTATTGAATTTGTTTGACAATTTCACACATGTACATTATAAATATCAACCATTTTCATTCCCTACCTCTCCCAACTTCCTACACCTCTTGTCTATTCTACCTCTTCCTTACCCATATTTTTCTCACATTCAGGCCAGTTTTATTTTGTAACCTAAGTTTAACCAGAGCCATCTGTGTGACTATGGGTTTGGAACTACCAATTACAACCTGGTGGGCTCAACAGTGAGTATATAACTGAGCACAATGATCCCTTCTCCCCAATAATCTACTAGTATCTAACAGTTCAGCATTAACTGGTAGAACCTCATGAGACTTCCTTTTTTATGACTGATTGTTGACAGAGTCAATCTTGTGTGGGCCCAGTTCAGATTGAAATGGTTATACCGAATCTAGAAGATGGCATTTTATAGCACTTCACTCTATCATCTCATACATGAGTACTTCCTGTCCCAACTTGTACAATATTCCCTGTGTCTTAGAGAGTGTGGTATGACAGTCCTCTCTGGGGATGAATCCCTCCCCAGGAACCATAATCTTATGCATTAACTGCAGTTCACTGCAAAAAGAGGATTCCCCGATAAAAGCTGAGAGTAGCTTTTGTCTATGGGTATAAACACGGGGACATAAGAAGCAGCTAAATGCTGTGTCAGATTCATTACATAGCAGTAGTAAGTGTTCTATTTGGGTCTATGACCTCCCTAGTCATGAGCTGTTAACCTAGCTTACAATATCATGCATGGGTTCTTTTCCATGAAGCAGTCCTTAAATCCAATCAGAGTGTGATTGATTATCCCCACAACAATTGTGCCACTATTATATAGGAGGGCATATCTTTCCCAGGTGGATAACCTTTTAGTTTATAAGGTTTATACTCGGGTAAGATCACTGATGCCTTCTCCCCTCTCCCCACCAGTTCTATTCATATAATCTGGGACTTTGAAAGCTAGCCAGCTGAGAAGAAACTTCCAGTCCAGCACAGTTCCAGATTTTTATTTCTACATATTACAACCAAGACATGTGGTGCCTTCTTCAATAGGGTCTTATCTTCTAGTTCTGGTATATAATAAAAAGGATTGACAGGAGTCTGTATTGTTTTAGGAGCTTTGTATGCCTCTTCTTTGGAAGTATCCCGTATCCAGGTCTGGGAATATTGTTCAGTATCTTACTGTTAATAGGAACAGCTCTATCTAGCAATGCAGAGTTTATATATGGCTTTTTCATATACCCTTTGCTTTGATTAATGCCTAATAAAACTGATTATCTCCCTGGTCCCCTTACCCTTCCTCTTTTCCAAACCTTTCTGCCTCTAGCATTCCATCCTTCCTTCTCTTTCCTTTTACCTATATTCTACTGCCCCACCCCCACTCCCTTAATGCACCCCTACCTGGATGTCCTTTTTCTATCATTTACGATAATAAAAAAATCTTATTGTTTAGAAGTACAGTTAAAAAATTTAACATTCACATGCTGTTTGTTTTGCAGCAGATATAATTTGTAAATATCTTCTCTTTTATTATTCTCTGGATTTGTTGTGATATCCCCCAAATCATTTCTCTCCTCTGATTCTGACCCCTATTCCTTAATGTAATTCTTCCATTGTCCCACCAAATTACCTCAATAGAAATGAAAGCAATATGCATAATATACCCATCATATAATCATAAATTTGCTAAGCTTTCTACAAAATATTATAGTTGCATCTGTTTTGAGATATGCAACTTTATGCCTAGAAATATTGACAGGACCTAGAACATGTGCTCATCATATAAGGGAAAGGGAGTGTATGTCTTCATTTTGTCTACCCAACTTTCTATAAAAATAGAACACAAAACTCATTGCAAAATGAGCATTTTAACTGCATGTATCGAAGTGCACCACTTGTATGCTTGGTACCTGGGGAGGCCAGAAGATTGATTGAATCTCCTCGATCTAGAGTCACAGATAGTTGTTAGGTGCAGTGTAGGTACTGGGAGTGCTTCAAACTGCTATTAGCACACTGAAAAATCTCTCCACCACCCAATTTTAAATTTCTATTTATTTCCATTCTTGCTGCATGATTCTGCACATATCTTATAGGATATTTCTTCTTTTATTTAGGCTTTTCAAATTTTCAACTGTCCTGTCTCTTTCCTCCTTTACTGTCTCTTTCCTTGCTCTGCTAGAATCATGTCTCTATGCTAAAGCACACTTTGCAGTTCTTCATTTCTAGTTTCTAGGGAGGACTCTCATAACTAGGTCAGTCTGCTTTTCTTAATCAGTCACCAGATTTCTGACTTCATCCATCTTTTCCCTGGCTCTTTTTTATTATTCTCTGATAGATTTGCTACTGAATCCTAATACTGCTCATACCTCACCATAAAAAAAATGAAAGAAAAGAAAAAAAGAACATGGGACATAACTCACATTGGAATAGTCTTCCTTTGTCTCACAGCCATAGAATTTGGTCACCTAAGCAAAGGCAAAATATATATTTTCGAGTACTAATAGAGTGTCTTTCTGGGCACCATTTGAGATAACTTCTAGGAAAATGTCTAACCTTATATTCTAAAACATTTTATATGTTTTGATCTGTCAGCTTTCCTCAGGCTGTGCATCCTTTGTATGAAGGGAGGCTGCTTCATAAAGCATCACACTGAATACAAGAAAATCAATAAGCAATCTGTGTGATAATTAAGGTGCCGGAATGAATTACTCTTTCTTCCTCTCCTAGTTTGGGACAAAGTCTTGCTTGATTTGGGAAGTTGTCCATTTTCAATTATAGATCATGTGTGTTCTTTTGAGGTGATAGGTATGAATGAATGGCATAAAATCATGTTATGGCAGAGAACTATAGAGTAGGTTCAAAATGGCAAAGGTATGATTTAGAAAAAGATATCTCAAATACATAGCTGTTATAAGGTCAGGTAGTGTAGAAGAAATTTCTTGCTCCATGTTAATAGGTAAGACTACAACAAAGCCAACTTTGTTCTCTGAGCATTGTTTGAGATTTTTATATACTTATACAGCCAATGTTCCATGAGCACATGTCAGAAATCACACAGTGTGACAAAGGTACTCTGTGTTGGAGTATGTTATAGTCACTGCCTTTAGAATATTTAATCTACCAAGGGAAACTAATATTAAATAAAGTTTTTAATTTAATAAAAATAGTAAACATGTGCTAATGGACATCATACCTTATCTAGCTGTATTTTTTTTCTGTAACCTGTTTACTATTCAAATAAAACCAAAAATCATACTGAAAGCTTTCAGTGCACTCCTCTATATCATAAAGCTGGGAATATAACCAAATAATAAATGAAGGTGTTTCTTCTCTGGAATATACTGTGATGTCTGGGTGGCCTCAATTTGGGATGTGCAATATTATCTATCCATATCCAAGCTTCCTGCTTATTTCTCCTATTCTTTTCATCTTCAAAATAATCCTAGGCTAAGTAAGGTAGTGCATACCTTCATTTCCAGCACTCAGGAAAAAGGCATATCTCTGTGAATATGAGACTGGCCTGGTCTACATAGTATGTTTCAGGCTAATTAGTGCTGCATAGTCTCAAAATTTTTTCTAAAATTTGTTCTTCTCCTTTTTATTTTATTTTGAAGATTATAATATAATTATATAATTTCCCCATCCCTTTCCTCTCACAAATACTCCTATATACCCATCCTTGCTCTCTTTCAAATTTATGACCTCTTTTTTCATTAACTGTTGTTATATGCATATATGTGTGTAATACATATTCTTAAATATTACCTGCTCAGTCTGTACAATGTTACTTGTATGCATGTTTTCAGAGTTCCCCATTTGGCATTGAGTAATCAGTTGGTGTGCCCTTCCCTAAAGACGACCATTTCTCTCACTCTCAGCATTCCTTAGTTGCTGTAGTTCTTTGTGAAGGGTTGAAGCCTCAGGGTTTTCCCTGTATATTTTGACACATCTATTGTCCTTATTCAGCCCATGTTTAAGCAGTTATGCTGGTGAAACTTTATGGGTGTAGGTTCTGAAATTACTAGAAAAATTAGAGAAAACTCCCTCTGGCTCTTGCAATCATTCTGCTCCCTCTTTTGCAATATTCTCTGAGCCTTCGGTGCAGGAGTTATTTTGTAGATGTATTAGTTGGGTCCAGGTTCCACAGCTCTGCTTTTTGTCTGGTTGTGATTTTCTGGAATGATGTCCTTCTTTTGCAAAGAGAAGTTTCCTAGATGAGGAAACCTATTTATAGCTACGTGGACAAACATTTGGAATGTTGCTAGGGATTGTGCTGGTTTAGTGAAGTGATAGTTATAGGTTCTTATCTAAGATCCCTGACTTAACTAGCCCTGGATGCTTGGCTGTGATTTCCCTCATATAGAGTAGGTGTTAAGTCTAATTAGAGAGCTGTTAGGAATGTGTGACATTACTGTATTCTTAGGGGTATTGTGTCATGCTGGTCTTTAAAGTGGTTCTTAGGTACCACAACTGCATAAGAATGCTGGTTGTTCCCCTCCTTTGGAAGCTTGCATATCTTCTGGTACAATGGAAGCTAGTCCTCAGGGAGGGGGCATCCAGGTCAGTTCTAACTGAGAGGTCTGTGAGTCCTGTGTCTGAAGTAAATGGTATCTTCATCAATAGGGACTTACCTTTCATCTCTGGGGAGCAACAAAGGGTATTAGCAATAGTTCATTATATTTTGGGAGTGTCTTCGGCAACTCTGACCAACAACTCAAAAGCAGACTTCTCATACCTGATGTTGGGCTTTTATTAGGTGGTCTTTGACTACTGTAGAGAACATTGCCAGCCCCGTTGAGAAATTTTCATTTAAACTATATATGTATATTTATACACTGAAATTTACTTTAAAATTTTAAATTAAATTTAGTTAGCATACAGAGTAATGAGTTTCATTATAGCATTTTTATACATATATATCATTGTAACTAGGTCTTTTTCCAAAAGAATATTATAATAGAAAATATTTCTGGACTGCCTCATGTTAAATATATCAGAATGATTGAATGAAGGAGACTGGAGATCTTCCATAAGTGCACAGATTATGATTTACCCTGAAGGGCACAGGAGTCATCAGGGGGCCTGGAACAGATCTTTTCAGGTCTAACATTCTGTAAAGTTAGTGTTTCTGAGGCACTAGCACCCCTGGAAAAATGGCTAAATGCCAAACCTACTTTCTTTAAATGTGTGTTTTAAGAACATTTGCCTGTGCCAGTTTATTCTTAGCTCTGTGGGCTTTCTCATGAGTATGTCACATAGAGGGACATTACTTATTGTGATGCAAGAAGTCACAGTCTAAATGGGCTTAGAGTTTTCATAACTCAATTTAGTGTAATTATACTCAACTTAGGAAATGAATAAAGGGCCCCTTTTCTCCCCAATGGACACATGATTAATTGGCTTAGAAGTAAAAATGCCTTCAAAAGAGACCTAAGCTCTACTGGGCTCCCAGAAGGTTGTTTTAAATCTCAATAGCATTTACTTGGCCCTTTCTCATTAAAATTGGATAAGATAAATTCAAAAGCTGAGGCCTTTTCATATCAGCAAGGGCAGGAGCAAGCCTTTAGGTAAGGACAAGTGTTTATTTAACATCAGAGCCAGACAGCAGTGATCAAATGTTAGTTGATTGATACACCTTTTAGGGCAACAATGCTGAGTTTTACTGATTAGGTCCATTTTAAAAGAAGTAACAAGTAGAATCTTCCTGAGATATTTTGAGTATAATATTATTTGGGGGCGTTCATTCTGACTCCACCCACACACTAAGACCTCAACAATATCTACTCGATTTGTGTTGTCATAAATGATAATAATTCTTGGCACACCAGCTATTTGTATAACCAGTAGATTCCATACGTAGCTATATTTTTACCCTAAATATGAATGCATGTGTGATTTTTCCCTTTATAAATAATTTGGAGATATTAAATAAAACAGGAACAAACTGAAATTGTAGGAATAGTACAGCCCATATTGCAGATATATATGCAACTCACAGACTCAGAAAATTTTTCATTCAGACACTTAAAAAAATGTCTGTTTTATCCTTAAATCTTCCCTTTAAAATGTCTATTTCTAAATGACTGCTTTACAAAGAAAATATTATTACCAGGGAAATCGGGGTCCTCTAAAAACAGACTGGGAAAGAAGTACAAAACCAGGCCCCAAAAGCCACTGGGCTCAAGTGGCTCTGATAGTCATCACATGTACTGATCCCTAGCTTCTTGAAGAAAATCTCCATGATTATCAAATATATACCAATATTCCCATACCAGGTGGAAGGGAGATTTAGAGAGACAGTGAGAAAACCTACAGAGATAGGAAAAGCATTTTTTTTTGGCAAGAAAAAGAAGGAAAAGAAAAAGTTAAGCATTTCAGAAAAGCTGGCAGGCTCTGCAGTGCTACATGATGGAAGTTCTTCAAATGACTGTACAGAGGTGAGATTTATGATGATAAGGTAATTATTCCTCCCATGACCTTAACATGGCATTAAATGTACCAGCCTTCCTGTAAGGTAGTCTCTTAGCCAGGTGATTGACAAGCCCATCTTGATTAACTCTTTCGTAAAATTTAATTAAAACATTATTATACAATTTCTCCCTCCTTCATTTCCTTCCAGCCCCCTTATGTCTCCATCCTCACTTCCTCTCAAACTCAAACATGGCTTCGTTTTCTTTAATTTTAATTGTTATATAAACGTGCAGATATTATATATGAATGCAGTCTGCTGAGTGTATTTGGTGTTATTTTAGGGATTTTTGACATTGGCTGATCATTTATGGGCACATAGCCAGGGAAGACTAATTCTTTTCATTGAGATTGGCATGGCTACTGATATTCACTGTTCAGATCTTATTTGGGCAGCTGTGTTGTTGAGATTTTATTTTCCTGTCATGGATAGAAAGCACAGTGTCTCAGCAAACTCTGTGATCCTTCATCTCTTACAATCTTTCTGCACTCTCTCTGGCAATGTTCCCTGAAGCTTTGGTGAAGGAGGCATGTTGTTGATGTATGAATTCGGGCTGGACACCTCATAGTCAGTTGTTTTCTGCATTTTGACTAGTCATGGTTTTCTATAATGGTCTCCATCTGATGCAAAAAGAAGCTTCTTTGATGCAGGGTGAGAGATATACTGTCTGATAGTATTAGAATAGGTCTTTTTTATCATTTTATATGGTTTTCTTTTCTTTTTTATTTTATATAAATATTTTTTTTCAAGTTACATCTCAGTCACAAACCCCTCACTATCCCGCCCTTCCACCCTCTTCCCCCCAGAAGTTTCCCCTTTCAGTCCAACAGATGGTTCCTTCTCTTATAACAGTAAGTATTATACAAAACAACAGATATAAATATGCCACATTTATGAGAGTTAAATGGCCCAGTATACCTTCCCAATGTCCAGTTTATACATATTTGGCCCCTGACTTTAACATTCTACTATCTAACCATCTCCATGAGTTTAAAGGTCTATATCTGACTCAACATTCATACTAACTTGCAACACACTTTTAAGAGTATCTTCTTAGATCTATAACACCCTCTTGATTCCTAAACAACTCAAAATTTAACTATGAGACTCTAGCTGTCTATTCTTCAACCACCTCAGAGACCTGAGAGGGATAAATATATTTGCTTATAAAGGAAGTGCAGGGCCTGCAGCTTCCAAAACTAAGAAAGGATATACCAATGACTGCCTGGACAGTTCC
>CAJQZJ010035351.1:1927899-1957870 GCA_907164525.1 Lophiomys imhausi | reverse complement strand
CCACAGAGAGGTTTGATTGTGATGCCTTCTGAAGGTATAACAGGCTTAACACATTGACAATAGAGATAGTTATGGTGTGGCATGATACCCACACCAACACTGAAATCAATAGAAATAAAGTGTTCAATTCAAAGTTCTACATTGGAGTATTGTCTTCAAAACAAATCATTTTTGTCTTGAATGGAAAACTTCACTTTTGATTGTCAGCCATAGATACAACTACCAACAGTATCAACTCAGCATCTGTGACATTCATGCCTCCACTATATCAAAATTTAACTTGTATAAATAAATGGTCCATTTATTTGTAAAAAAAAAAAAAAAGATTTCAAAAACCTGCTCCTTGTAGCCATATCCCTTGCTATGATGGATATAAGCTCACACACTTTTCAGTTAAGCCCCTGGCAAACTCTTTCTTCTATATTAGTCATGTTGTCTTATCACAGCATTTAAAAAGTAACCAAGACAGGTAGAAATACAAAAGTATAGGGAGCATTGAAAGCAAAGTGCCATTTAGTGGAAGTACAATGTCTTATTCAGAGGCAGAGTGAATAGGAATTGAATACACCTGGCAATTTAATCAATCACAAATTGGTATACATGGGCACTTAATTAACTTACTCATGAGTAACAAGGTAAGGACTATTATTTGTCTATACAATCTCATGTATAAATATCCCTTCACTAACCATTCTGAATATGCAGAGTACTACTTAGTCACTTCAGTAAAAGTGTACCCAAAGCCTCATAATGTGGTTATAAGATGTACAGGAGTTGAGACAAGAGGGTAGAAAAATGTCATTTTCACTTAGCATGAGCTATTTGGCATAATGCCCAATAGTAATATATAAGAGCATAATCGTCCCTAAAGGAACTCTCTAGGGGGATAGCTATGCTCATTCCATGCAGATTGGCTTGTTTACTGTTTGCTGATAAGTGAGACCCTAGAGAATGTACTGATAATAAAATTGTGGGATATAAGTAGAGATTTGATGTCATCCTCATATAATAATAGATGTCTGGCCTTATACCAGTTATCACAGATGCACAGTTAGCTGCAAAGATTCTTGTCTTTACTTATAAGAGGTGTGATCTGTACACAGTGACTTTTTTATTATTTGAATATTTGGAAAGCCTAGAAATCTCTGGAAAAAAAAATTCTAATGTAGGCCTGCAATTAGGGTCGGTAGGGTTTTGTTGATAATATGATCTTTTCTCAAGAATAAAAATGACAACTGAACATCATAATGTCCCTAAGGAATTTTGCCACACTTAAAGTGACATGGACAACCTCAGAGAGAATTAACCTATTTTAGAAGTTTCCTTCATTTCTACTTTGGATACAGAGGATGCTTGCATTTGTAGTTATATGGAAGTTGACCAATAGCAAACTACACTACCCCTGAAAGTTTAACAATTAACAAAAAAAAAGCACATGCATAAATTCAAGAAGGTGAGCTATGCAGATTCATTGATCTTATGCCTTCCATTTCCCAAAGTGTCTTATTCAACTACTCTTCTATTCACCTTTTAATATACCTTTATATGACATATTTTGTGGGTTTGTAGGTTAAAAGATAATCAAGATTCGGGAGACGGAATCATTATATAATCTACCAAAACCCAATTTTAATCATCTACAAAAGATATTAAAGTTCAATGAAAATTTGGGTAAATGGGAGTATCAAAATGGTACAGTGGCTAACGGTGTCTTTTGCCAAACAAGAGGACCTGAAAGTTGATCCCTGGGGGAGAGAAATGTTTCCCAAAAGTTTTCCTTTAATACCTATAGTTCCTCCCCAGACATTTAATTTTTTTCTAAGAACAGTAGTATGGTTTTTTTCATGATCTTTTTACAGAAAAGGGTGCAACAGAGAAAAATATGGAATCAATTACCATTCTGTTCTTTAAGCAAGGGTCTGTGGGAAAACAAAACAAAATAAAATAAAAATTGGAAAATTCCCAACAAGCTGAAGACACTCAGTTTAAACAAAATTAATGGTTTTCCTAAAGGCAAGTGCTACTGTAGTTAAAATGTCCTGAAACTAATTCAACTTGTCCCAGGCTTCTGAGTAATAAAATTTCCCATGCTTTCGGAAAGGGTGCTCTCCCATGACAGTGAGTGCATAGAGATAGTGAGGTTTAGGGCCAGAATCTATGAAATTTGAACAGTTCAATTTGGCAGAAGTTGAATTAGTTCATTAGTGTAGGAGTTGTCTCAGTAAAGCACAGCACTATCAGAATTCCTCTTATAATAGTTAAACATGATTACTGTCTTAATTGCTTTCTTTTCATGCATGGAAGCATGAAAAATGAGACCAGCCATTAATTTATGTCATCTAAGAGAGATTCGTAAAGAATACATTCAGTATCTACCATATAATTTCGTTCCTTCATTCTCAGTTTCAAAACAACAACTAAAAAATGCCCAAGGAAACTCTAAGTTAATTAGGAGTCAGAAATATTTTTCTGAAGACTGTCATTGTAGGGGTACTCTTTATGTTGCCTTAGAACCGCCCATGTTATTCTAATATCATTAGTAGATGAAGAAACTTGAAACATTTTTTCCAGGCAGATAATTACTCATCTGTGGGAAATACTGCCATTGTTTTCTCTGATCTACTTAACTGAATCCTGGGGTGAAATTCAGTTGAGAAAGTTAAAGCAGTTCTTCCAAACCAGCTTCTTAGAATATAGTTTGTTAGGAAGTAATAAACTTTTAGTTTTGTTCTCTAAACTTCAATCTTCCAGGTATGATTAGCATCATTAACATCAACTATTGTTGTGTCACCAACAAAAACAGAGGACACTAGGCAACCCAGACATCCTTCCGTATACTTTGACTTTCAATAGGCTGATTCCAACAAGTGGGGAGATATGCATAAAGTGTCCATCATGCTTTATTTAAAAAAAAACCACTAGTCAATAGTAGTTGAACAAGATATTTAAATCGATAAAATTACAGTCAAAAATTAAGTTAAACAAAATACTATCCATTTTTGTTTACTCGATTTCATAAACCATTATATGTAGGAAAGAAGAATATGGAGATATTTATGGAGTTTTTTCTTTAAGCAAATCCTAAAAATATCACTCTGCATTTTTAAAACACAGGTTTTAGTTTGCATTCTAAAACTGTCTTTCACATCATGTTTCCTTACTCTAGGAAAATGAGTGCTGCCTTCATTTGTTTCTAAAGTTGCATTCATTTGAGCCAGGGAAGCCTTATACCTAATTCCTGTCAATTGCCATGTAGTCAGGATCTATTGAATATGTCAGTAGGGCAAGAAATGTTTATTATGAAAAGTGTTCCACGTGGCGGGGGTCTTTTGTTCTCATAGTCTTCTGGAAATATGAATACTGACTTCATAGGAACCTCAGAGAAAACTAGACCCCTTGGAATCTAAAAATGCCCTATTCAAAGATTCAGCAAAAGAAGCTCTGGTGGAGACTACATAAAAAGTTCATTCTCTCTTTTTTTTTTTCCTTTTTACTGGGATCTTTATTTTCTAGCCTTCCTTTCAGGCATTTGTAAACAAAAGTTGTGGAGGCTTCCTGGGAAAATTCATTAGAAGACTGACTGGACTGTGTATAATGGAAAGAACCCTAAAATGAGACTGAGTGGACAAAAGGTTTGTACAGATAAGGTCATTAGTTTATTTGGAGGACTTAAAGTCACTCGCCCACTAAGCTTCCATTTTCTCATACTTGAAGTTTTTAGAGTAGCAATAACGACTCACTAATGGAAAACTCTTGGTCAAGAGAATAGACTCTCTGGCTTAGATGCAAAGTTAACATTTCAGTTTGGCCTGAGTCAATCACCTGGCCAAGAGAATTACCTTAGGAAAGAGAGTTCACCTTAAGCTTTACTAAAGAATGAGGTACAATAATTATCCCTTTAATGAGATAATGAAATGAACTTTTCTTCCAGAACCCCCAACTCCTAGTACAGTAGCTTAGTGGCTTACAAACATGCAGCCTCAGAAGTATGCTGGCTTTTCTGAATTAATCAGAAATGTCTAACTTCTTTTTTCTTCTATATTTTTTTATAAGTTGCTTTTCCTAACACTTTGGACTTTACTCTTTCTCTGAAGCTCCCCTCCCCACCATGTGGCTGCTTTATGCCATATAACTGATGTCCATTCTGTCCTAACACCAATAACATGGCTTTTTCTCTTTCTTTTTCCTGTTTCCCTCTACTTGGCAGCTGTCAAAATTTGCAGCTTGTCATCCTGGAATTTTTCTTTTAAACTCTAGTAAAATTGTCTTCCTGCTTCCATTTGAGTCTATTCTTAATTTATTTTATTAATGAGACCAAGAACACAAAAAAGAGACACAGATTTCTGGAACCACAGACAGATACCCCAAAGTGTCCAGTAACAAAATGACATACCTGAATTATTTTATTTTTTAGAACTTTCAAAATATAAGACCATACTTTGTCTTTCTCAATTGGCAATTGTTAAGAAGGTAAAAGAAAATGCATTAAATCAGTATATGCAAACTTAAGGATACATTATTGTTTTTACTTTTATTCAACAGTGGTAAATATATGATTTAGAGTTTTATACTTATCAGTCTCTGATAGCTTAATGAAGATATGATTCACATTCACACATTTAATGTCTACAATAGGAATTCTCAGGTGAAAATGAAATAGTTTTATGTCATAGTTTGGATTTTATTGCTGTGAAGAGACACCATGACCAAGGGAACTCTTATAAGAAAACATTTGATTGGAGCTGGCTTACATTTTCAGAGATTTGGTCCATTATCATCATGGTGGGAAGCATGGCAGTGTCCAGGCAGACATGGTGCTAGAGGAGTTGAGAGTTCTACATCTTGATTACCAGACAGCATGAGAGGACTGTGTGTACCTTGAGGATAGGAGATCTCCAAGCCTATCCCCATGGTGACATACTTCCTCCATCAATGCCACACCTACTCCAACATGGCCGTACCTCCTAATAGTGCCACTTCCTATGAGCCAAGCATTCAAACATAAGTCTATCAGGGCCATACTTCTCCAAACCACCACACTGTATTTCTCTCAACACTGTGTATTTTTCCTAACATTTTCATCTCTCCAAAAAGTAACTCCATATATATTTTTTGACATTTCCTGCCTACTCTACCTTCACAACCTGTGGAAAATAGTAATCTATATTCTATCCCTATGGATTTTCCTATTTCAAATGTTTCTTACAAAACTAATCAATCAGAATAATGTGTGGTCTTTTGAAACTCATTTCTTTCATTTGTAAAGTTTCCACAATTTATTCATGTTTTAAGATGAATAATGCTTCATTCTTTGTTGTGGCCAAACAATATTCTATTGTATGAGTATATCAAATTTGTTTATCAATTTAACAGAAGACATTAATAATTACTTTAGGGGAGTTATGGATGAAGATGCTATAATTACTTTGTAAGATTAACTTTTAATAAATGTTTATAATGTATAAGATATTTTGCTTGATGAGTAATACAAACACCATCTCTGTTCTTATGAACTTGCAGAGTGACAATGAGTGGAAAATATATTGACTAAGTAATTAGGTAAGTTTGATTATGCAAAAGGATAATTCAAGTGTAGGGAAAAGGTACTAGTAAGAAGAATATACAACATGACTACTCTTTGTGATTTTTAGAAAAATATAAAAAAAATCTTCAAAGGGAGTTTTTGAAAGAACACCTTTAAAGGAAAGTCAAACAGTATCACACAGAATCCCAAAATACACATTGCAACAAGAAGTGTCTGTTCAATTCTGTAATTCATCAAATTTGAATACATTATTTGTTCATTTGTTGTTTATTTTTTGAATGCTTTACTGGTTCTGATATAAACCTTTTGTTGGATATTTAGTTGGCAAAGAAATACTTCTTATTTTGTAGATACATTCTTCACATGAGTCAGTTTACCATGGAGAAGAAATTTCTCAAAAAATGACTAATAAATAAATGTTAAAACTATTTAACAAGTTTAACCATCAGAGAAATATAAATAAACTACATTAAGATTCCACATTACCCTAGTTAGAATGGCTGTCATCAAAATATTAACAATAAAATATCCTGGGAATATATAGGGAAAAGGAACTCTTAAATACTGATGATAGGAATATATACTTATCCAGACTCTTGGAAACCATTAAAAATAGAATTACTATATGATCTAGTTGTACCGGTTCTGTGTACACAACTGGAAGATTCCAAGTCAGCGCACAACCAAAATACCTATAAATCCATGTTCATTGTAGCAATATTAACAGCAGTCAAATTTTGGAACCAGCCTGCATGTACATCAGGTATAAACACATTTCATGTGTATGTGTGTGTGTGTGTGTGTGTGTGTGTGTGTGTGTGTGTGTGTGTGTGAGAGAGAGAGAGAGAGAGAGAAAGAGAGAGAAAAAAAATTTTACTCATATATGAAGAAGAAATTTATGTCATTTGCAGGAAAGTAGGTGGAACTAGAAATGGAGATCATCATATTAAGAAACCAAGCCAGACTCAGGAAGAAAAATGTTGCTGCTTTCTCTCATATACAAAATTCAGATTTCAAAAGGACATGAATTAGAAAAAAAGCTAACAGAGAAGAGGTAGTGGAAAACTAAATAATAGAAGGTAATGGGATGAGTATAATCAAAGTATATTATATACATGTATTAGAATGGCATAATGAAGGCAATTATTTTATACAAATAAAATAGGAGATTCGTAAACCATGAAAAGCACAGGTGTAAGTTATACAAAAGAGTTGATTGTATTTAAAATGAAGTCTTTGTTGAACATACTTTTTAAAAAACCCACTTTAATTGGCATGGTAAAATATAGGAAGCCAGATATATCCTATTAATACTTCCAAAATATTTTAAAAATATGAGTTGATTTAAAGCAGAGAGCCTGTCTCTCATCCTGAAGTAATGAGAGGCTGATTAATTGCGAAATACTTGAAAGCCAGCTGTTTTCCCACTTTTATTAATATATTATTCCCAGCAATGCAGTTAAGTGATTCATCCAAGGTCACTCAACTGGTCAGTAGCAAGCTCCTGACTCAAGTTCAAAACTTCTGACTTTAAAATCTAGTGCTCTTCCACAAAGCCCCATTCCGTCGGGACACTGGCTTCTCCACCGGCCTAATCTTATAGTTTATACTTATTAATAAATACAATTGATAATTAAATTGCCGTTTCAGCTGAAGTTACCTATTTGTATTTCAAAATGATGAAGAAAAGATGACTAAGTGAATGTCTATAAAATTATGTCTATAATTTTTCCATACCCTTCAAATTGTTGCAGTCTTCTTTATCACAGTACTATCATTTCCTTCTTTCTTTTCCTCACACCATTCAGTTCATTCTATTTCTTAATAAATATTCTTCCTTGTGTTCTTAAATACAGACAGTATTTGACCAGTTCCCATCTCCTTCACTGTTACTTCCAAATTCACATTACTATCACTTCCTACTGTAGATTACTGCAACGGCCTGATAACTGTACTCTGTGTGTAGCTTTATCTTTTTCATTAACTATTCTTCACCGAGAATCCAGATTGGCCATTATGAAACATATAGTCTTGTTGTAACCCTATGGAAATAGGGCCACTAGTACTCTGGAATTCAGAAGAAATTGTGCCAACTTCACAAGAACCTACTATGCCCCCTATCATGGGATTACTTTGTTAAATTATCCACTCTGACCTTACCTTCTACCTTCTACCTTCTACTTCTCTTAGCCATACATACTAATTCTATCTTAGGCACAGTGGTTCCATTGTTCTTTCAATACACTATGCTTTCTCCTATATACACTTGATGTCTTCTCCCCAATTGTTCCAATTTTCCTCCCAAAATGTAGATGAGATTGTCCTCATGTCTTTATGTGGCTATTCCCTTATATCTAAACTCTTCTGTCTTATTTAAAATTATCACACACACATAATACCCCAGTGTTAACCATCACTGTTAACACCTTTCCTGCCATCATCTCACCACCTACTATAAAATGAAGTTTACTGCTACTTTTGCCATTGTATATCACCCTTACACTACAAAATATGACCCGGGTAGCAGTGCTTTTTTTTTAAACTTCTTTTATACACTGAAACTTCTCCAGGACTCCAACAATAGTGCATAGAAAACAATAGGTCTTCAATAAATAGTTAATGAATGAATAAAGAAGTGAACAAGAAGGACTCTGCTTTCAGGGACCCTATAGATTTGGGGAAACAGATCAAAACCAATCACAAGTTAATAAATAAATTTTCATCTAGAAGAGAATGACAAATGCCATGCAAAGTATGGATAGGTAGCACCAAGGTACTTCAGAGATGGTGGCTCAGAAGGACTCTCTGATAAGGTAAAATAGCATACATCTAAACCCTAGAAACATCAGTAAGAAGACTTGCAGGCAGAGGAAATACTTATTCAGGGTTTGAATGTTCATGACCACAGGCAGACAAGCATGGCTACTAGTGAGCAAGGGGAGCATGATTGGAAAGGAGATCTAAGAGGAAGAACAGGTCAGCTCAGGTAAAGTTCTTGAGTGAGGTCAGGGAAAGAAGCTTGAGTTTTACTGGAAGCATGAAGAGGAATATGTGGAAATTTTAAATTAAGTGAGCACTTAGGATTCATGTTTCGGTATTATTTTCTCCATGGTACTAAGAATATATTTGGGCAAAAGGTGAAAGTGGCATGGTTTATAACAGTGGGAAAAGGTGTATGAAGGGAAACTGGATTAGAAGCAGAGAGTGAGAAAAAGAGAGAAAGGAAGACTACTTTTTAGGTGTAGTGTGACAGGAAGGTCTTATTTGAAGGAATTTCTATCAAAACCCATAATTGATCTTCTGAATCTTGCCCTTCCATACCAAACGCTCTCAGTATCCTAAAATGCTTTCAGAATTCTCAGAAGGCTAGTCCCTAAAGTTCTCTGAGTAGGAGTGCCACTGCCTGAGTTGAAAGTGAAAGCTGTTCAGGGTTTGAATTTTCATGACAAGCTGAAGAGCATAGCTAGTAGTGAGCAAGTCCCTCTCCAGTGGCTGAAGAACTCATTCCAGTAAGTTCGGGGTAATTTCAATCCTGAGAGGTATGGTCTAACAGGTAATTTTATACAACACTATCACTGGTCCCGGAACAGCTCAGGTATTTGGTTCAACAATATTTTGTGTGTGTACAGAAGGGGGTTCTTGCTAGCTGACATTAACATCTGAATTGATAAACTCAGTAAAGTAGATTTGCATACTCTGTGGGGGCCTCATTTAATCTGTTGCAGGTCTAAACAACAAATCTAGTCAAGAATTTCCTCTCTCATTCTTACTACAAAGCTGCAACACTGATCTCCTCTTGATGATGTCACCAGCTCTCTAATAGCCAGTTTATAGATAGCAATCTACTGAACCATTTATGGTGAGACTTCAACAAACATCAGCTAGTTCCAGATAAGGAATCAACTACAGATAAAGTATGGATAATATCAATTCCAAATTAGTGAAGCAATGAATTTTAGTAGCTACTTACAGGAGTGTGGATGAAGGTTTATTACAGCAGTGGAAATGACTCAAAGACACTCATTAGTAAAGCCCACCCCAGCATGTATGGCAGCTAATGAAAGATGGAAACCTTGAGTGTATTGCACAACCTACAGGCAGCTCAACAGATTGGAAAGCATCCTTTCTAAGTAGCTCAGCAGTTCTGAGATTCTTCAAGGCAGCTTGGATGGTCTCTTTCTCTTTCAGGTGGTTTCACTGATCTGAAACTGTCTCTCTCAATAGTCTTTACTACTGCTTACATATACTTGAAGAGAGAGGCCTAATAGATCTGGTCAGTTTCAGAGATTTTTTTGAAGCTTTTATGTACATTCTTGACATTAATGAGCTTCTTTACAGGATGGAATGATTTACCTTCCTTTAAAAGATCCTGTGTCTTTGAGAAGCTCAAAGATGGATGACTTTATCTCAGAGAATATTACTATACAACATCATGCACTTTAATGTTTCCATTCTATAGTATTTTGTAAGAATTCATTATATGTTGGGAGCATATTACCCTGGAAAATTCATACATGAAAATGCACTGGTCTCTGTTTTAAGACAGTTACTTTACAGGCTAAAGAATCAGAACTGATTTGGGGGTCAAATTTTATAAAATATAGGTAGCTTTGGAATCCATTAAAAAATCAGGCTCTGATGTGCACAATTAAAGTCAAGTTATTTTCTCTTATGGTAAAGAATGGAATGTGCCTCTGGTCATGGAAAGACACATGACATTCTTACCAGCTTCAGAGATAATAATATTACATACCATTGTCTCTTTCTTTAAGAGTTAATCCAGTCAGACAACAAGATATCACCAAGGTTCAGTGACATTTTATACTTTGGAGCTAACCAAAAGCTTAGTTAAAACTCTCTCATCATGAGGGAAAGAATAACTAGTACTATAAACCTAGCCAGCCACCTGTAGATAGTGTGGTCATAAGCACTAGAGAAGAACCTACTACCACTATGTCTCTAAAGCTGGAATTCTTAGCTGCATTTGAAGAACTGTCCAGGCAGTCATTGGTATGTCCTTTCTCAGTTTTGGAAGCTGCAGGCCCTGCACTTCCTATATAAGCAGATATATTTATCCCTCTCAGGTCTCTGAGGTGGTTGAAGAATAGACAGCTAGAGTCTCATAGTTAAATTTTGAGTTGTTTAGGAATCAAGAGGGTGTTATAGATCTAAGAAGATACTCTTAAAAGTGTGTTGCAAGTTAGTATGAATGTTGAGTCAGATATAGACCTTTAAACTCATGGAGATGGTTAGATAGTATAATGTTAATGTCAGGGGCCAAATATGTATAAACTGGACATTGGGAAGGTATACTGGGCCATTTAACTCTCAAAAATGTGGCATATTTATATCTGTTTTTTTTGTATAATACTGCTATAAGAGAAGGAACCATGTGTTTGACTGAAAGGGGAAACTTCTGGGGGGAAGAGTGTGGAAGGGCGGGATAGGAAGGAGGAATAGGGAGGGGTTTGTGACTGAGATGTAACTTAAGAAAAAAAATAAAGTATTTAAAAAAAAGAAAAAAAGCTATGGAGTATATCGATGCAAAATTAAGATTATATTGGGCTACATCATATATACTCCATAGCTTTTCTTTTTTTTTTTTAAGATTTATTTATTATGTATGCAGTATTCTGTCTGCATGTATGCCTGCACTCCAGAAGAGGGCACCAGATCTTATTGTAGATGGTTATGAGCCACCTTGTGGTTGCTGGAAATTGAACTCAGGACCTTTGGAAGAACAGCCAGTACTCTTAACCTCTGAGCCATCTCTCCAACCCCATCCTGTAGAGAGCTGCGACGTGCCGCACCCTAAAGATGGCGCCGGTTTCTGCTTTCCACCAGCCCGATGGTGAGCGCTCTCGGTGGTAAACAAGTCCATATTTGCCTAAGACCGCTGATCTGGCTTGCTTCTGCATACGTGGGCCTCTAAGATAGCACCACATGGCTTTACTTGATTGGCTGTTCATATAGTATTTAGCCTGTGGGTTGGGTCTACCCCATTATTCGGAAGACTGTTTTCAAGGGACCTGAATAAACTGATTGAGAAGAAAAAAAAAAAGAGACAGGGATTGAGAATAGCAAAATAGAAGTCGCTCTCTTTTTTTCTTTTAATTGTTGGTAAGTGATCAAAGCAAGTCATTTAATGCTTGGACACTCGGGGTGTTGAGTAAATATGAAACTGACTCTAAAGACTTGTGAAAGGGGAACCAATATTTATGATACTAATTGATTTCATTTATTTTGCTTCCCTTGGGCATGCTCCACTGTTAGGCCTGCCATTATCCTGATGTTATGGTTTCCAACAGCAGTCAGAAAAGTCATTTTAAAGGCAGGGGATCTGGAGCACAGATGTGTCAGGTGTACAGGCTTTCATCCTCAGAGACATTCAAATTGGTGAAAGGAAACCCCACTGAATGGTGCAGCCGAAGATCCAGCATTTGTCCATCTGTTTGTATCCAGGTTACCTTGAGACAGTCTATTTAATTTCTCCTCCCTGGAGTGTCTCTAGTTCAACAGTACATACATATTTCTTTTATTATTAGAACTGCACAAGGGGAAAATTGGTAACAAGGTTGACCTTAGAAGATTAGGCTTTTTTGTTTGTTTTGAACAAACAATACCACTTCTAGCAAAAAGTTTTGCTCCAGTCCAAGTTCTTAGAGGAGATTTTTAAATGCCTGCCATTTTGCTTTGGAGGAAAGAAAAGAAGAGGGAAATAAGCTATAATTACAAACAGAACTGCTTGGGAAATGGGTTTAAATATACGCCTGTTTTAAAGCTACTAAAATAAACCCAATCCTCAATTAGAAACAGGCAATGTCTAAGGAGTGACCCAGGCTGGTAGGAAAATCTCACATTTACAAATGCTGATAATTAGTCAAATGTACATTGCTCTTGGGAGAAGCGTGAGCTTGGCATACTGGTTTCTGAATTAAATCAGAAATCCTAATTGTCCAGTGTGAAAAATGCACTTAGTAATGTGGGTGATTATTTAGAAATTTAAAAGTAATGGTGCTTTCTTAGCAGAAGTATTTTGGTAAGTTTGTAACGGTCAGAAACTATTGCACTCTTTTGCTCAGTTGGAAGCATTTCCTGAACATCTAACAGGCTCCTGCCATTGTTTTAGATTCAGGGAATATGATAGTGAACAAAACAAAGTCTATATTCTCATAAAGCTAACATTCCAGTTGTGGAAAAGGCAGATGATAAGCAAACCTGTTATCTGTTCTGTACAGGGCTCAGGACTCATTAATTATCCTTGAATCTGGATATTGCTAAAAAGGTAAATATTTATGAGGTCTTTCTGAAATTGAAAACTTTAACTTAAGAGCATCTCTATGGGGCAAAAAGAAATGGAGCACACATACTCATTTCAATAAAATATTGTTTGTAATATTTGCTTTGACTTTGTTCCTTTCATATAGCACTTCATTGTGCTGTGGCAAGAAAGACATAAGGCTAAGTTCTGCCAAAATTTCTCTACCTTGGGTACCTATGTCTCATTGGAGAAAAAGGTTCTTCAAAGCAAGTTAAAAACAAGAGTTTGAGGGAGAGGAATATTGAGAGGAGTGAAATGGGTACAGAAAATCATATCAAGAACACTTTATTCCTAGGATCATACTTGAAGATTTATTTTACTAATTGAGGCAACATCCAACTAAATTGCTAAGAGTTCCATGTTAGGAGGGAATTGCAGGTGAATCAGTTCTTGTTTGAGCCAATTAGCTCAGGCATATTCTATCTCCTTATCAGTCATCATGCAGAAGCAATAGACAAATCAAAAGCAGGAGCACAATTTTCTCACGACTGGAAAAAAGAATGTATCAAACACATCCTGCTTCGCATGAACAGTGATGCATAAGAATAATGGGTTTACTGATGATCTGAGAGTTAGCTTGTGAATTAAGACTATGAATTCTGCCAGGCTTGTGAAACAAAGAGCATATCAAATGGGATTCCTTTGTGGATGCTGATGGCAGTGGTAAAGGGAGAGGACTATTTAAATCCATGTTTAACTATTCAAAGCTATACATGCTGACATGTAAGTGAACTTGTATTTCCTTTCCATTGAGTGACCTTGAAATAAGACTCCACTTACCAAAGTTCTCATATTATCCTCATTTGCACTCTTTTTTCAACACCTATAGGCTTCCAAACACATACGTGTCGTGACTCTAATCAATATATCTGTTTTGCTTTGCTTTTTTGTTTGTTTGCTTTCGTTTTTGAGACAGTGTTTCTCTGTGTAGTCCTTTTCTCCACGAATCCATGGCTGTCCTGGACCAGGCTGGCCTCTGATTCAATGGCCTGCCTCAGCCTCCAGAGTGCTGGGGTTAAAGGTATGTGCAACCACTGCCCCCTATGTATCTGTTTTTGAGCCACTCCCAACAGGATTTAGAGTTAAGTAGCCTCAGAAGTGGTTTATTTCACTATGATGATCTTTTTATAATTCCTTTGTAGGTAAAAAAAAATTATCAAATTTACTACTCACCAAATATACAAATGTAACATCATTAGGACGATTTCAAATATTTTTTTAAAGGCTCAGACTAGACTTTCTGTCATTCATTCAGTAATTGGCTCAAAACACTGCTGGCACTCTGCCTAAGTGCTTAACCAGTTATTATTTCTCTCTGTACTACAAAACATTTATGTTGCCAATAGCCCATTTTCTCCTTTCTGGTGTCTTTCACCATGTTCCTTTTAAAAAAAAATAGCATAAAAAGGAGATAACTTTGATAGTAATGCACATAATGGGTTAAAGGTCATTTCTGTTTTAGAATTAAAAAAAAAGCCTGTGAACTATCTGGACAGAGAAAAAAATGTACGTCCACTCATGTTTTTATACACATTTTCAGAGAACTGATGGATTCATGAAACCCATTCACAGGGTTCTAATCAAAAGGTTCTGATGTCAAGATTATCTGATTCACAAATATTTAAGTAAATCTTACCTTTACCTACAGTCCCCTAAGTATTATAATATTTTTAAAATATTGTATTAAGACATGACTGCTTTTTTCCTTTTATTTATTTATTTATTTATTTATTTATCTATCTGTTTATTTATTTATTTATTTATTTATTTTGCTTTGACTAGTTATGGGCTTTGACATCCTTGACAATTCATTAAATACATTTCTAGTCTATGAAAACATTGGTGGTAGTGCCTGCCTACCCACCTTCATTCATTTCTAGATTTTACTTTGAAAGAATTATTTTAATGTACCCCACATCTAATACAACCATACGTTAATTTGGAGATGATCAAAACATCATTTGGTTTAATGACAATTTATTTGTGGAAGTTTTTCTTTAAGCTGATTGTTGTTAACCTGCAGGCACTTCAGTATCTATTCCAGAGCTTCATTTGATTCCTGGCCAATAAAATGTTCTCCAGATATATGCATTGAATTAGTGATGAACTTATAGTTTGAATAAAGCTCAACTTTGAAAAAGGCATTAGTCATCCCTATTTTTGCATTTTAACCATTCTTTTTTCTGAAAGGCATATGCTAAAATTTAAATTAATCCTGGCTAAAGATTAAATAATATACCCATGTAGTCATTTGCTAAAATGGTGAAATTATTTTTTTCTTAGTGTTCAGGGATGAATATAGCAAGTGATTCAAAATATATATTAATATGCCACAGAGATGAGCCAAAAAGTTTAGCTGTAGAAGCCATTTATCTTTCTCAGAAGTCATTGAAGACCTTGAAGGAGTATGCAAATACACAGACTGGTTGTCCCGAATCAGGATCTCTCGAGTAAGGTTCAAAAGTCAGTTTTCTAATGGTACTCCATATGACTATTATGCATATTATTATTTGAGAATGTTGGAGTAGTAGTTATGGTTGGGGAGAGGAAGCAGAACATTCTTAATTCTCACTTAATAGCTCTGTCCTATCACAATCGATCATCATCTGTAAAATGGATTTGACAAAGTAGCACCTGTGTACAGCTTGCGAAAATCAGAAACACAGAGTACTTGCTTATGTCTCATGCTAGTTAGGACTGAATAAATATTAAGTAGTATCACCAGTATTATCTTCTTGGCTGAATGTCTGATGAAAATGCAGGTTAATGAGGCCTTGTTTCCTATACTCTCCCACTTGTGTGGTAATCTGGATATAGTAGAAAACTGTGCAAGTTCTGTGAGTAAATGTGTCATCCAAGCATTGATAAACTTGGCCTTGGTGCATGGCATTTTTACTAAAGAGGTCAAAAAACATTGGCATGTTCTCCTCAGTGGGTATGGGATACTGTGTCACATGCTAAGAGTCATACAGTCTCAAGCATCCTCAATGTATAAACTAGATAATAGTTAATCTGGGACACAGAAATATCTTTTGGTCACAGTTCTCAGGACCAGTTCTAGTTACCTGACTGCAGGAGTGACTCTCACAATAAAATCTCCAGGTAATTTTAATCAGTAAATAAACCAAGAATGTTGGTCAAGAGTGAGATAAAAATTAAAGATTGGAGGGAGGAAGTTCTATGCTATGCCTTGAATGCATGTGTGTCTTCAAAATTTACATGTTGAAACTTAAATAGCAATGTGAAAGTATTAATCTTGCGCACTCTGGAAGCTCAGGAGGAGGATTCCCAACATGAAGAAGAGCCAGTACTCAAGAACTCACTTAAATGAACAAGAGATTTGGCTTTTTGGCTTTTTTCCTTAAATGCTAGAATATACTACTCATCCCCTCTCATGTGAGGATACAGCAAAAAGGTGATTCTGAAGTATGCTAGAGCACTGTGTAGGAAGTGCTGTTCTACACCTGTGCTCTCAGGTTTCAATATGAATACAAGTCAGAATGTCTGGGTGGGTTCCTGGTTTTCTATAATTCTAGTAAGTTCCCAGAAGCTGAAGAATTGTTGATTCGTAGACACCACTGGAACCACATGCCTCATTTAATATGCCAAGAAAAAAGATGAATTGAGCATAAACATGGGTGTTTTAGTTAGAGTTTTGATGTTGTGATAAAGAACATGACCAAAAGCAAATTGAAGAAAAAAGGGTTTATTTCATCGAGGTAAAAAGGGTTTATTTCGTCTCACAACTTATAGTCCATCATCCAGGGAAATCCTGGCAGAAACTCAAGACAAGAACCTGGAGGGAGGAGGTGATGCAGAGGCTATGGAAGGGTGCTTCTTACTGGCTTGCTCCCCTACTAAGCCTACTAAGCTTGCCTTCTTACAGCACCCAGGACCACCAGCCCAGAGATGACACCACACACAATGGGCTAGATCCTCCAACTTCAATTACCAACCAAGAAAATACACCACAGGCTTGCCCATAGGCCAATATTGTAGGGGCATTTTCTCAATTGAGGTTCCCTCTTCCAAACTGACTAACTCATATCAAGTTGACATAAAAGCTAGACAACCCAATGGATATTAATTATAGTGATCAAGATCTTTTACAAATAAGTATAAACTGAAAAACTCATATATAGATAGTATTTATACTATGCAAATCCTGGTTTTACTTTACTTTTCAGGATTTTTTTTTAGAGTCATTATCATTTATTTCTAATACATCTCTAGTAGTCTTCCACTTAAACTTCACCAGACAAGTGCCCAGTAAATTTGGATCTGTTACACAAATAATGAAGTACCCTAGAAAGAAGAGCTTACTTCATATAGAATGCCTCTGGTGAATCACAGTGAAATTTTTGTTACATAAATAAGAAAAAATTAAAAAGCATGAAATCTCAGAATGCTCAGTTTGAGAAGGACTAGAGAAAACATTGCATTCACATCTATTTTTGAGCTATTGATTTTCTTTAAAATTAAATACATGTATATATACATACATATATATACAATGTTAAAGGTATTATAAGTAAATTTGTATAAGGAATTAATTACAGGGAAAACAAACTTTATTCTGCTTCAAATTTTTATCTAAACTTTAGTCTTTATTGATTTTTTAATTAAATGTTTTTCATACATGTTTTCCCCTCCTCCATTTCCTCCTAGATCCTCCTGTCTCCCCACCCATCCAACTTTATGTTCATTTTTTTATCTCTTCCAAAATTAAAAAAAAAGCTTAAAACCCCATATATGGAAATCAAAATCAGCGGACAAAAGTGGCCAAACAAAGCAAAATGAAATTAAAAAGTCTACAAAAAACAAAACAAAACATTGAGTTCTTTTTGTGTTGGTCAACTACTCCTAGGCATAGGGTCTGTCCTGAGGTGTGATTAACTTACTCAGTGAGATGTCATTGGAGAAAACTGACTTTCCTTTGCCAGTCGCTGATAGCTTCTTAGTTATGGGTGAGAGGCATTCTCTACTTCCCCTTCTCAGCACTGGGCCTCCATCTGGCTTGAACCTGTGCAGGTCTTGTGCATGCTGCCACAGTCTCTGTGAGTTCATATGTGCACCTGTCCTGTTGTGTCTGGAAGGCAGTTTTTCCTTGGAGTCCTCCACCACCTCTGGCTCTTACAATCTTTCCCCTTCCTCTTTCACATAGATTCTTGAGCCTTGAGGGGAGGTATTTGATGAAGACATCCCATTTAAAACTAAGTATTCCAAAGTCTCTCAATCCTCTCCTCAATCCTGTTGTGGGCCTCTATGTTAATTCCCATCTGCTGCATGAAGAATCTTCTCTGATGTGGGTTGAGGGAGGCACTAATCTATTTATATAACAGCATGTCATTAAGAGTTCTTTTAGCAGAACAATAGTACTAGGTTTTCCCCTAGGCCTGTGACCTATCTAATCTCAGGTTCTTGACCACTTTAGCAGTGTCAACTTGTTGTTTTATTTTTTATATTGTTATGTATAATTTTATATTATTTATATAAAATATATATTTATTTATCTAATTTGTTAAATGTTTCAATTTATTTTCATTTATTTATTTAATTTATTAAGGGCTAACAACTTGACAACTATGGCTTAGATAAATAGACTATGTAGGGTCTTGTCCCAAGAGAAGACTGATGTTTCTTCTCTAGCTATAATTGCCTGTAGCTCTTCCTCTAGGGATGAGGCCTCCTGATACTTCTTTCAGTCCACATGACAATCAATTATACAAATATAATAATATACAACAAATTAAGAGATCATGGAAGTCTCATGGCATTCTCAGATCTTAAATTTGTGTCTATTGATTCTTGTAAGGAATACCCAAAGACTTGAGTTTATTCTTTTTACCCAAACTATATAAAAAATAGTTTCCAACAGCAACACCACCACCAGTGGTGCATTTGCTGCTGTTGCATTTTTACGAGTGTTTGTTTGTTTGTTTTTGTGCAATTCTGCCAAATGCTAAAGCCAAATATATCCCTGGAGGTATATGTGCTGGATGAGATTGGCTAAAAATATTTTAATATGTTTTCAATTGAAATAGAATTACATCACCTTCCCCCTCCTTCCTCCCTCTAGTACCTCCCAGCTACCCTCCCTCAAACACCTCCCATGTCCCCCTGTCAGGTTGATAGTCTTTTTTATTTGATTATCATTGTTTTACACACACACACACACACACACACACACACACACACACAACACACACATGTGTATACACAAATATACATATAAAGACGACTTTCTGAGTCCATTTTTATTATTTGTGTGGATGTTTTCAGGGCTAACTACTTTATACTGGACAACCAATAAGAGGGCTCATCTCTGGGAAAAGCTAATTCTTGTTCCAGCAATCATTAGCCACCTTTGTCTTTGTCTTTTATCTTTGTCTAGGGAATGTGACCCCATGAAATTTTCTTCTTCCACATTAATATATCCATTTTTATTACCATTGTTCTGGTCTTGTTTGTGCAGTCATTCCTAGGAGAGACTGTTTCACAGTAGACTTCCACTCTGGCTCTTATTGTCATTCCACATCTCCTTCTGTCATGTTCCCTTAGCCGAAGATGCAGGAATGCAGGATCTGTGAAACGCACACAGTGTCTAGGCTCCTCATGATCTATTAATCTCTGCATTGTGTCCGGTTATTGTTTTTTGTGATGGTCTCCTTTTCCTTGATGAAGGATGGTGGCTAAACTTATCTGTGGGTATAGGAATGAGATGTAGAATGTAACAAGAGATTTTGCTGGTCTAACTAAGTATCAGTAGTAGAATCTTTTCTAAGGTCCATGACCTCACTAGCTCTAGAAGCTAAATAAGTTTCCCGTAGCAGGCATGGTGTCCCTCCTGTTAAGTGGGCCTGAAGTCCAATTAGACAGCTGTGGTTGGCACTGACATGTGAGTGCCATTTACTAAAGCTTTATGCATATCTTGTCCTGCTGGTAATTGTTTTGATTCATAGGTGTTGTAGCTTGGTAAGACTGTTTAATTCCTTCCCTCCATTGTCAGCTTGCACTGTATTTTCTGGAACCATGGAAGCTAGACTTCAGGAAATAAGCTTTCAGATAAAATCTGGCTAGATCATCTGAGCTCAGTGTCCTAACCAAGAGTTGTATTCAGCAATAGGGGCCTACTCTAAACCCTGAGAGGCAACCAAGGGTTATGTTGATAATCTATATAGTTTTGGGAGTCACTTGAACTGTCCTTATTGAACCATTCAGAAGGTTTCTTGTTCCCTGATACTGGAGTTTCTGTTAGTCTATGGTTCTTGTGGGAAGCATTGCCAGTCAAAGTAGCTTAACTTCCAGATATATATTGTATAATATATTTAATATATAATATGCATATGAATACACATTCATTTATATGTACTATGTATAGTTTTAGACAAATATAGAATAATGTGATACCTTAAGGCTTTGTCAAACAATTTCAGCATTATTTGTGTCTCATCTGCCCTTCTCCTTTTATACTGACCTCCCTTTCTCCACCCAGCTGGAGCCCCTTCCCATTATTCCAATTATTTCATTTCCAACTTCATATTGTCTATATGCTACTATTCCCCTCCCAAACTTCTTTCCCAGCTCTAGTTATATTTTCCTGGCTTTTGTGGTTACTTTATGCTGTATACTCAAATCTGAGGATTTGCAGCTGGGTTACCTCACTCATTATATTTTTTATTTTTACATAATTAAATTCAGTTCCTCCCTCCCTCCCTCCCTCCCTCCCTCCCTTCTTTCTTTCTTTCTTTCTTTCTTTCTTTCTTTCTCTCTCTCTCTCTCTCTCTCTCTCTCTCTTTCTTTCTTTCTTTCTTTCTTTCTTTCTTTCTTTCTTTCTTTCTTTCTTTCTTGTTTTGAGACAGAATTTCTCTGCATAACAGCCCTGGCTGTCCTGGAACTCACTTTGTAGAACAGACTGACTTTGATATCACAGGGATCCACCTGTGTCTTCCTCCAGAGTGCTGGCCCTAAAGGTGTGCAGCACGGATGCCTGGCAATATATTCTTTCCTGGGTCCATCCATTTACATCCATTTACCTGAAAAGTTCATGATTACATTTTTCTTTATACACAAAAATATTTAATAAATATTTTGAAGTGGATTCACATTTAAATACTGAACATGTTCTATATATTTTGACCAGTTGTGGCTTTCTGTAATGGTCTCCATCTTTTGCAAAGAGAGGTTTTTTTTGAGGTGGATTGAATGGTACACTTATTTGTGCTTATAAAAATGCATATCTATAATGCAGTTATAAAATTATGCTGGTTTAGGAAAGTGGGAGTAGTAGGCTTTCCTCTAGAGTCTACTACCTACCTAATAAGCTATGTGTACTTGTATAGGTTTAAATGTACACATTGCGAAACTATTGAGCAGGATTTAAATCCAACTAGACAACTCCTTATTGCATCAAAGATATAAGTCTCACTGTTGCACACTTAGAAAAATCTTGCCATACTGGTCACTGCTGTCATTTCTAGGAATTACAGCTGAGTAGAACTATTTGATTGCTTTTCTCCCTTGATGCTTTGCTTATAACACCCTAGGATACTATAATAGCTTGTCTTTCAGAAGGAGGCTTCCAGATCAGTTATAGCTCTATTCATCCAAGCCCCATGTCCAATTATGTGGTGTCTTCAGCAGTAGGGACTTACCTCAAGCTCTGAGAGGTAACCAAAGGCAAGGGTAATCACTTATATACTTGGAGATCTCTTGGACTCTACTGAATAACAAAATAAAGTTTTCCATGTCTAGCAATGAGTTTTTGTTAGATGGTCTATGGAAATTGTGTGTGGGGCTGCATTATCACCCCGATTGTTATAAGTTTATTGAAATTATATACAATTGTATGTATGTCTTAAAAAAACTTAAAATATATGTCTCTGTAAGTTTTTTTCAAACATCCTTAGTGATTTATTACTTTTCTCTCCTCCCTAGGTATTACCTTCTTTCCCCCTTCCCATTTGATACCCCTGTTTTTCCCACTTGTTCTTTTGTAGCACCTGCATTCTACTATCCTCCTCTCTAGAATTCTTCCCTGCCTCCTGGTCTCTCTTTACTTTCCTTGTTTCATGTCCATATGATACATTTGCTACATCTACAGCATATCTATGCTACATCTATGTAAGTCCAAGGAAATATTGTTGGTGAAGGGGCTGAAAATTGTATGAACCAGAGGAAAAGGACATCAGCCATTAGACAGTGTTTGTATGTGACAGGAAAGCCGTTCCCACAAAATCACAGCTATAATCACCTAAATAATGCCTGCAAAGTGATACCACCAGTTGACCTACCAACATGGATAGAGGAAATCTCACAGAGTCCAATACCAAGATAAAGAACTATAGGCAAGTAATGGTTGCTGAGAAAGGGAGAGTCATTCTTCTTCAGAGAGGAGCCCCTTGATGAGTTATACAATCCCTAGTTGTAATCCCTAAGCACATTTCCATATGAGCAACACTGCAACATTAAATGGATTCAGCAGGATGCATTTACATATGCATATGTATATATTGTAAAACAATAATTAAAGAAGAAGAGGCCATGACTTCAAGAGGGAGTGGGGAAGATATGGGAAGAGTTGGAGGGGCGGGTGTGTGTGTGTGTGTGTAAATTATATAAATACAATACACATATATGGCAGTCTAAAAGCTTAGGACATTTAAATTTTCACTTTCTTTTTTTTTGTTTTGTTTTTCTAGACAGGGTTTCTCTAACAGCCCTGGATGTCCTGGACTCTCTTTGTAGACCAGGATGGCCTTGAGCTCACAGAGATCAGACTACCTCTGCCTTCCCAATGCTGGGATTAAAGGCGTGTGCCACCACACCCTGCTTAAATTTTTTACTTTAAAGAACAACCATGAAAACAAAGTCTATACTTTAAAAAAAAACCAATGATTTAAGTTTAGAAGGCAGTTTGACACTATGTTTATTTTGAAAAATAATAGTAGAATGCACAAATAATAAAATATTTTAGGAACAAAGGAACTCATGATACTCAATTAAATGAGTTTTTTTTTTTTTGGTTTTTCGAGACAGGGTTTCTTTGTGTAACAGTTCTGGCTGTCCTGGACTCACTTTGTGGACCAGGCTGGCCTCGAACTCACAGAGATCCGCCTGCCTCTACCTCCCAAGTGCTGGGATTAAAGGCATGCGCCACCACCGCCCGGCAATTAAATGAGTTTTTAAGGTGTTCAAAATTTAAATATACTAACAATATTAATTTATGCTAATCAGAAGTACAGGCAATGTTATAAAATGACTTCTATTGGAGTCCCATTTCCTTTTCTGATTAGGAATAAAGAATGAGATTTGACTATGCTCCTACAAAATCTATGGAATCCTGACTTCTCACAAGTATACTCACTTGTTTCTACATGTACTTAGTAATACTTTTTCTCTGAAAGGACTCTGTGAACTAGCTGCTCTGTTATAATTGGTTAGGAGATGAGGCATTTCCTTAAATTTTATTGTGAGATATTCCTATAAATTGTGGCAGGGAGGCAGAAGAATGACAATAGTTTGAAATCACCTGAAATATAGGTGGCACTTGGTCAAATACCAAAGGTTCCTAGGAAAGTTCTCTGGGTTCATTGTCAGATCCCACCAAAGTACCAAGAAGACAGGGAAATGTCATATTAGCATACTTGTTTTGCAAATGTCAGTTTTAACAATCCTCAGGTGACAAAGTTGGTGCTCTACCATTCATTTATTTATTTTGATCAAAGGAAAGTCACAATTGGAAATTCAACCAGAAAATTGTCAAATGCCATTAGCCTTTCAGAATTTGATTCAAAATGGTGGATAGATTTTCTCTGCTCAAAAAGGTACAAATAAGATAATTATAAGCATTTAGAATAGGTAAGGGTCGTTATAATAATAACAATGATCAACTTAAATTCAGGGTTCTTTTTAAAACACAGGTTTCCAGGCAGAAAAGAGAAGCACAAATTTAGCCAATCTAACATGATATTTTTGCATACTGCCCAGCCTTCAGATAACCAGCTGCAGTAGGAAGATGGCCAAAAAAAAAAAAATCAATGGGCCTGGCTGGCTTCCCATCACACTTCCTTTCCAAAACCAGTGGCTTCCTTTAAGAAAGTTATTCTTTAGGAAAACCTGGAGAAGATTCACACACACACACACACACATATGTATGTATATGTATAATTTTCCCATTGTATTCCATATGTTGTGATTAAGGCCTAGAGAAGACTTTGGGTCAAATTCATGAAGAAGATAAGAGGAACTTATCCTGCTTCTTACATTCTTGGCGATGAACCTTACTTTAAATCAGTATGGGAAAAAGCAAAGACCAGAAAGTGCAATTCTGAACTTAGGAAACGTAAGTCAGCTAAAAGCATGCCATACTTACAGTCACATAGTTGAAGTTTGGTCAATAAAAATATGTTCATGAAGTCATACTGCTTTTCCTGTTTTGCTCACAATTCACCATTAGAATCTCTACAATTGTTTCTTTTCTTTTGTCAAGTTTATGTTTTCATAAATTTGAAGATTTCTGGAATTATCAAAAAATCACCAAAATATTGGCATTAGATGTAGATTGCATTTTGTCCATAAACATCAAAATGTGTATTAATAAAAATCTGAATCAATCTTATTAAGATTAAGATTGTATTGGACTACATCGGTACTGATCTTAGTATATTGATACAAAATTAAGAGTATATTTGGCCACATTGGTATTGATCTTTGTATATTGTTACAAAATTAAGGGTAACACTTCTTAAAGGTATTGTGCCCAATAATGCTTAAAAGGGAAATGTGAAGTTTTGGCCTTTTGCTACCAACCATCAAAAACTGTTTAGGATAATTAAGAAATACAAACTAACAGTCATGAAAGCATGTTATTTTGTTAGTTACTATGACAGTATATCACAGTTATTTTCTAAGCTACTCAGAAATCAAGTTGTTAAGAGACAGCAACATTTGCTTATCTAAACATAAGAGATAGATAGGGCGTCTTCAAAAACCCCAAGAGATCTGCAGGGTATGGCATTCAAAGATGTTTTCTTAAATTAAGATTTTTTTTGATATCGAGACATGCCAGCTCCTGATAGCATCCCCTATTCCACTCCAAGTAGAAGATGGGCATCGAAGAATCTCCAGTGTGAGATGGTTGAATTAGTGGCAAGCCTATCTCTTGGCAAAAACAAACAAACAAAAACCCTTGCTTCAACTGTAGACAGACTGCTGTCCAAAAAAGGACAAAACTTGGAAGCACGTAAGTCGACAGCCTAGCTCTGCCAAGACAGAATAGGTAAATCCTTCATAATTCCTGCTCTGCAATCAATATCTGTCAGAGAAATGGGGCCAAACAGCTGAAGATTGATGCTGTAATGCATGGAGAGAAAATGGGAACTGTCGAGGCAGCCACGGGTATGTCATTTCTTAGTTTTGGATGATGCAGGCCCTGCACTTCCGACATAATCAGATATATTTATCCCTCTCAGGTCTCTGAGGTGGTTGAAGAATAGATAGCTAGAGTCTCATAGTTAAATTTTGAGTTGTTTAGGAATCAAGAGGGCGTTCTGGATCTAAGAAGATGTTTTTAAAATTGTGATGCAAGTTAGTATGAAAGCTGAGTTAGATAGAGAACTTTAAACTCATGGAGATAGTTAGATAGTAGAATGTTAAAGTCAAGGACCAAATACATATGGACTGGACATTGAGAATGTATGCTAAGCCATATAACTCTCATAATTGTGGCCTATTTATTTCAGTTGTTTTGTACTGTATTTATTGTTATAAGAGAAAGAACCATTTGTTGGACTGAAAAAAAAGAATTATGCATTCTGGCGGAAGGGTGAGAGGGTAGGAGGGTGGGGCTGGGAGGGGTGGAGGAAGAGGACTGTGATGGAGATGTAACTTGAAGTAATAAATAAACATTAAAAAAATCTGAATCAAATTCTGTTTTATCCAGTGACTTTGATAATTTAGAGAGATAGCTAACATTCTGAGTGCTCTTTGACAGACTGTGGTTAATAACATCTTAAGCCCTTTCTCCCCTCCTATTCTTAACCTTTCTTTGTCAAATAGCAAGTTGTAAACAAAGATTTCACTGAACATGTAACTTATGGAAATTCAACGCTTGTATTGTCTGTAGGCTAAGACCAACCTTTACATAAATTGCCAATTCAATCTATTTGATCATATTTTTTTGGATTTAGGTAAAATTGTGTGTGTTCCTAGTATTTTGTTTATAAATTTGTTCTAGGACAAGATAATTAATTATACAGGGCTGGCAAAATAGACAAAGGACATGCTGCTAAACCTCACTACCTGAGTTACATACCTGGGATCCCTATGGTTGAAAGAGAGAGCTCACTCCTGCAAGTTGTCTTCTTATCTATACACACACACACACACACACACACACACACACACACACACACACACGTAATAAAAGTTTAAAGATAATTATATATATATATATATATATCCTCTTAGTTTTGACTGCTAGAATATCTTAGACTGAGTAGTTTATAAATAACAAATTTATTGCTCATAATTCTGTCTGGGGAATCCATGATGAAGAGTGCCAGCAGATTACATATTTAGAAATAGCCTGTTCTTGGTGGAAGGAATAAATAAGCTACCTTAGGCCTCTTTTATACAGACACTAATTCTATTCATGATGGTGCTGTCCTTGTGATATAATCATGTCACAAAGGCTCCAGTTTCTTAACAACCTTACATTAGGGGTTAGGTTTCAGCATAGGACTTTTGGGGACAATATCTGCTTTAACAATACAGCATCATTGTATCATACCATTGAGGAAAGAAAGACCTGAAGAAGTTTTCTTATTTAAATAGGAGATCCTGCCTTTATATTTTTATAAGACATTATTTTATGTTTGTAAACTTTCTTAACTAACAGCACACTATGTTTTATTTCCACTTTCAGAATAACTTAGCTGGAATGATTGTTTATCCTCTAGTTTTCTTTCCTTAATTGGAAATATTTACTTGTGATATCATGATAATCTACAGTTCAATTAACAATGTTAGTAAATTATATAGACAACTTATTAAGTAAACTAAATTCAACTTCATTGTTTAAAATTGAAACTGGAAAGTTATTTGAATAAAATTTCTGGTTGATTAAATTAAAATTATATAATAGGCAGCTTCTGGTAACCACAGTTGTTGGAGGTTTTTATCTCTTTCTAGTGCTATTACAGCAGTACAATATATTAGACACAGTCATTTCTTCAACAAATATTTACAGTACTTACCTAGTGTGTGTTCAAACTTGTAGTAAGTTCTGGAGATGCAGTGAGAAATAAGACAATGTTGTTTTTCATTATTCTTTCTCATACATAAAATTATTAAATTGGAGTTAATCAACTCTTTCTTACTCTGGTATCAACACTATGATTATAATAACCAAGAAGGGCTCAACTAATTCAGTTCTTTAGTACTATCTACATGTAAGGCCTATATCTCTGGGATCCAGGGCCACTTTATAAAAATAAAAGACAGAGATAATTACTATAGGTTTCCACACTCTGAACTGATGAGTATCCAGATTTTTGAGTGGTTTGTGATGACGTTGAATATCTGCTTTCATTTATTCTTCATGTTGGAAGTGGTACATGTCCTAGCCAAGTACGTTTTTTTCTTAAATATGTCCTATATTTGAATCTAATCCTACTCAGTCTTAATCTATTTTTTTGTCCTATGAAATTATTAATTGTAAGACTTAATCTTTGATGCATTCATAATAATTACCAGCAGATAGAGTTAAACACTGGTGCTCCACCCAGGTTTTCCTCCCCCCAACTTCAGTTTGACACTGCAGCCCATTGGATGATGCCACCAACATTCAGGGTATGTCTTTATTTTTCATTTAAACCTCTCTAGAAACAAACTCAAGCATCCACCCAAAGGTGTATGTGTTGAAAATGGCTAATTAAACTATTAATTTGTATTTATATTATATTAATTGGATGGCAGTTTTAATTCTTAACCTGCCATTATAAATGAGCACACAGACAGCTGATGGATTTTAACAAGCATTGGCCTAGATTTTGCAATCCTAGCCCATCTAAACTAGCTCTTAACTCTGTTCCCCAAATACGACCCCACACATACATATGTTCCCAGGGCTGTTATTCCCCACGCCATGCCCATGTTCCAGGCCATGTAGAATGAGGTTATTTTCTCTAACCCATGGCGTGGGTCTTCCTTCTGACACTTTGTTTCACTGTTTGTCTTGAAGGCTCCTTCTACTTCATCTACTGGAGGCTTCTTCTACCCATGAACTTCTCTGCTTCAGAATCCCACACCCTACTCCCACCTACCTCTGTCTTTGCCCAAACTTAGGCCTCAGTATTTATTAAACCAATGAGAGAAAGTAACAGACAGTAAGCAGGGCTCTAGGACCAGTTAATTAACATTTAGAATGCATAGAATCACCCCATCAGTGTATGTCCTGGTTGATTCCAGATCCAATCTATCGACAATAAAAATTAGACATTACAGTTAATATGCTCCACTGTTCTTGATGGAATATGTTAGCATGAAGTATTTCTATCAACTCTTTTTGTTTAATTTGTCTCTACTAGTTTAATTACTGTGATTAATGACTGGTAGTTCAGTAGTTAATGATTTGATATGTTTGCAACATCTTTGTATTAACTTATATGAAAATTAGTTTGTTATTTATCTATTTTTTTAAATACTTTATTTTTTTTCTTCAAGTTACATCTCAGTAACAAACCCCTCCCTATTCCCCCTTCCTATCCCGCCCTTCCACCCTCTTCCCCCCCAGAAGTTTCCCCTTTCAGTCCAACAGATGGTTCCTTCTCTTATAACAGTAAGTATTATACAAAACAATAGATATAAATATGCCACATTTATGAGAGTTAAATGGCCCAGTATACCTTCCCAATGTCCAGTTTATACATATTTGGCCCCTGACTTTAACATTCTACTATCTAACCAACTCCATGAGTTTAAAGGTCTATATGTGATTCAACATTCATACTATCTTACAACACACTTTTAAGAGTATCTTCTTAGATCTATAACACCCTCTTGATTCCTAAACAATTCAAAATTTAACTATGAGACTCTAGCTGTCTATTCGTCAACCACCTCAGAGACCTGAGAGGGATAAATATATTTGCTTATACAGGAAGTGCAGGGCCTGCAGCTTCCAAAACTAAGAAGAACAAGCCAATGACTGCCTGGACAGTTCCCATTTTCTCTTCATACATTCCTGCATCAGTCTTCAGCCTTTGGGTCCTGTTTCTCTGACAGACATTTGTTGTAGAGCAGGGATTATGAAGGACTTACCTACCCTGTCTTGGCAGAGTTATGCTGTCGACTTCCCTGCTAACAAGTTTTGTCCTTTTTGGACAGCAGTCTGTCTGCAGTTGGTGCAAGGGGTTTTTTCATGCCAAGAGAAATGCTTGCCACTAATTCAACCATCTTACAGTGGAGGTTCTTCGATGCTTATCTTCTACTTGGAGTAGAATAGGGGGTGCTGTCAGGCGCTGATATGTCTCGATAACAAAAAAAAAAAATCTTGATTTAAGATAACATCTTTGAATGCCAAATTCTGCAGATCTCTTGGGGTTTTTGAAGATGCCCTACCCATCTCTTGTATTTAGATACACAAATGTTGCTTGTCTCTTAGCAACTTGATTACTGGGTAGTTTAGAGAATATCTGTGATAGACTGTCATAGTAGCTAACAAAGTGACATGTTTGCATGACTAGAAGTTTGTTTTAACTATCCTAGACCGTTTTAGACGGTTGGTATCAAGAGGTCAGAGCTTCATATTTTATTTTTAAGTATCTCTAGGTATGATACCATTAGGAAGTGTTACCTTTAAATTTGTATCAATATACAAAGATCTATTCAATTGTGGTTAAATATACTCTTAATTATGTATCAATATACCAAGATCAATGCCTATGTAGCCCAATACAATCTTAATATTACGTCCACATACAAGGGTCAATACCATTGTGTCCAACTATAATCTTAATTTTGTATCAATATACAAAGATCAATACTGATGTAAAACAATACAATCTTATTTTTGCACAATAAACAATGGTCAATACCACTTT
>CAJQZJ010035351.1:1863585-1904382 GCA_907164525.1 Lophiomys imhausi | reverse complement strand
TGTGGTTTGGGGGGTGGAACCCAGGTCCTCATATGCTATACAAGTGGTTTACCACAAGTTGTACAACTTCAAACCAGTAAGTGGGTTTTGAATTTATTCTATTTTAGAGAATAAAGATTGGTAAATACCTGGCTATATGAAGCTCATTTCTGCACTTCTAACAACAAACTGACCTCTTGAAACCAGAAAACCATTCTTGTTGCTGCTTGAGGTACTAAAGTAACATAGTACACATACATCATCATAATTATATGTACACACACATACTATATGTAATCTGTATTGCAGTTTAGTTTATAGATGCTAAATAAGAGAAACTCCTCAGGCAAATCCCAATCAAAACTGATTCCATGAAGTTTCCTATGTTAGCCTTTCTGCATTATCTTTAGAACTCACTTGTAGAAGTGAAATCCACAGGAAAAAAGATAACTGGTAATGAACTGTCAGGACAGTGATAATTAACAAAGAATAAAAATTCTTAGGGTCTACCTTACATTCAAAATTGTCCAACTGCTCTACTTCTGAAGATTCAAAATCAGACATGTCAAGTGCTCCAAGTGAGATTATATCCCACATCTGCTTCTCAGTCTTTGAGGACAGGATATATCCCTAAAAATGGCTGATTGCTTATTTGAGGTTGGGGCAGGTTTACCACAGTGATGTAATCTATAATGATGCTTCCATTTGCTACTCAAGACTATACAATGTTTCTAGTTTATGTATAACATCGATACTCTTCTTTCTTGCAATGGTTAAATGTTTTAATTACCCTGAAATCTCACGTATTGAAAACTGCACACCCCTGTGTGATACCATACACAAGTAGGGCCTTTGACAGGTAATTAGGCCATGAATGTGGAATTTTCATGAATAGAGTTAATGTTCATATAAGAGAGGATCTAGCAACTTGTTTTTTTCTTTCCACTGTGTGATGACACAATGAGCCTGAAAGCAGATATTTGCTAACACCAAGTCAGCTAGGCTTTGATTGTGAACTTCCCAGCCTCCAGAACTGTAGTTGATATATTTCTGTTATGCATAAAGCATTCCAGTAGAAACACTGAAAACAGGCTAAGAAGGCATGCTCTTTCATAAACAAATTAAATGGTCATTTGCCTTCAGAGGTGGTCCAGATTGTTTTCTTTCCTCTCCTATTATTTATCTTTTGGCTCTAAATTGACAATCTGGGCATTCCTACGAGCCTGCTTTTACTCACCTATTCACAGGACTGGATCCTAGAGATCTACTCTATATATGATTGAACAACAGCAACTAAAGATTTTCAGCCTTATTCATCTACTCTATCCAAGTAGTTTATAATTTTCCAAATTTCTTATCTGGGTAGTGTAAATTTTATGCTGAGGGCTGTGACACAGACCTTCAATCCTATCAGTGAGAATGCAGAGTCAGGAAGATATTGGTGAGTTAATAAATCAGCCTGGTCTACGTAGTAAGTTCCAGACAAGGTAGGGCTACACAGTGAGACTCTGTCACCAGAACCGAAAACAAAACCAAAACAAAAGAAAAAGCAAAGAAACTGCACTCACTTCCTTGCTTGAAACTTGCTTATTTTAAAGAAATAGCAAGTTTATTAAGACATAATACACCATATAATCCAGACATTTAAAACTGTATTATCAATGGCATTTAGTGTATTCAAACTTATATATTCATTTCTAGTTATCAATTTTATACAATTTGTCACTCTTAAAAGAAACTCTAGACCTTCTGCCAGTTGAAAAACAAATTTCCCCCTAATTGTCCCCATATTCTCTAGCAATGACTCATCCACCTTCTCTCATTGCTGATTCTGAAGATTTCTCATATAAAAGGAATCATACAAGTGGGTTTTTGCATCTTCTTCAACAATTATTCCATCCTGTATGAGAATTTAATTTATTTCTGTGGATCATATTACTTCATTGTAAAATATTTTGTTCATTTTTAGTGGATGCACATTTGGGTTATTTTCACTTTTGTTTATTAGGAATAAAGCTGCTATGAAGTATCATGAACAGCCTTTTGGGTGTATATACAAGTCTTATTTCTTTAGTATATATACTTAGGCACAGAACTGCTAATTCATTTTTAAAGTTAATGCTCAAGAGTTCCATGGAGACACAAACATTTATGGTATTTTTTATGGGGTAAAATGAAGGCATTGCCCTTCCCACCCTCTACTGCAGTAGGATTAAAACACCCCTAGTTAGTAAAGGAAACAGTTTCCCTATCCTCCCATCAAATTAATTAAAGCAGATCACTTTTTGTTTTGAAACTTCATATAATGAAATAATTGGATTTTCCCTCTCTGATCAAAACTCAATGTTAAAGTAACAGTTGCATTGTCAACTATTCTATTTCAAAGCCATACTACTATTCTTCTAGGAAATGGATTGCACCCATATGTAGGCAAATATGGCTAGCAAATCGGTTTGTTGTTACTTCTAGGCTGTAATACATAGAGTGCATTCTCATAAACCTGTACTCATAACATTTATGATAGCAAGTATAATGTCCTAACTTACATTTTCTATGTGAATAGCAGCAGCCAGTTGACAACATCCACAGGAACTTACACGAAAATGTACTATTGGCTTTCATAAATACCAAGTTATATGTACATTTTTGAAAGGCTTATCTTTTATTCTTAATTTTTTTTCTAACATTTGATTGGAATCCAGGAATCCATTTTAGTATAAAGGAAGCAGAGATGCAGTCGTTTAGAGACAGATCTGAGAGTGGGGGAAGATATTAAGCTTAATTTGCATTCAATGAGATTTTTGAGTTACCATTTAATATCCATTAATGGGCTCAAGGTTTTCTCTGAATCGAAGACAATGCACTTTCTTTAACTGTTAAAGTCATGCTGCTGTTGGAATGCCCAGACCAGTCCAAATTCACATGTTGAAAGCAAATATCCATGAAAATGTTGTTAAGAAGTGAGGATTTGGGGGAGATAATTAAGTCATGAGGATGAAGCCCTCAGGAATCGAATCACTGCCTTGATCAAAGAGGCCTGAGTGAACCTGCTTATCTCTTCCTCTATGTGAGGATACAGCAAAAATGTGTCAAATTTGAGGGAAAGAACAAGCCCTTACTTATCCTGAGTGTACATCTGCTGGTACATTCATCTTCTATATTTTTGGTCTCAAGATCTGTGCCCAACACATTTGTATTGTTGACAACTTTAGTTTAAGGAATTTTGTTATAGCTGCACAAATAGATTAAGAAACACACACATGCACATGAACACAAACATGCACTTTTTGGTTTTGGCTTCTAAGACAGTGAATTCATGGACAAAGCAAAAGATGACAAGAAATACAAGCGAATTTCTCAGAGTCTGAGACTTTTAGAAAGAACAAGTAATGCTGCCCATGAAGTCTGAAGTCTACTTCACTCATCTTTGACTTTTTGTAGGGAGAATCTATGAAATCTTCTTTATAAATGTCAAACATGCATTTAAAGTTTATTTGTAATGCGTTATCTCCTCAGATTGATATCATATTTCATTAGAGTGACCTAAAAGCATGGGAAGATTATAATGTTGAAAGCCCTTCAGTGAAGGATCTGCAAAACTGTTAGCATGTGATAAGAATAGGGAAGAAGGAAGGGTAGATTTAACTTCTGCTGCTTGCTATGCATATGACAATATCTCTTCTGCTTCACTCTCTGTGAAGCACCTGGAAAAGAGTAGAAATAATAGTGTCCATCTCATAATATTGTGACGATCACACAGAATGCATATATTATAATGCTGTGATGGGGGAGGGAAGGCTCAGCCTCTAAAAGTGCTTACTATACAAACCTGACCACCTCAGTTTGATCCCCAGAATTCACCCATGTGAAAGAGTTCAGTATTCCAAGGAGCCACAGGACAGCAGAAACTACTTCGTTTGTTGTGTACTAATTTTGCTAATCAAAGTAAAGAACACAGTTTATGTGCTCTGTCATTCATTTAAACAATTGTACATGTTGGAGATTAGACACAAAATCCTGACTCTTAAGAATAGTTCACATGGGCCATCTTCAAGGGCACATAAAAGTCTACAAAGAAAGATCAGTTTGTTTTCTAAAACATTTGACATTTCCTTCTGCCATTACCAATTTTTTAAATTAACTTATATTTTTCAAGTTATGTCTCGATTACAGCCCCCTCCCTCCTCCCCTCCTGGTCCCACCCTTCCTCCCTTTTTACCCCTCTCCCACATCTCCTTCTCCTCAGATTAGGGGAGACCCCACATATCAAACCTCCTGAGTTCATCAGTCACAAGAGGGCTAAGAGCTTCCTCTTGTACCTATATTTTTAAAAATAAGTATTGAAAGTGCCCTTTTTGTTAATAAATATATTCCTAATGAGTTTTGAAGTTAGTGTTTCAGGTAGCATAATCAGTTTAACTTTTTTTATAGTATGGAAATGAATATAGGTATTTCTTTTTTTCCTTTATTTTTTATTTCTTCAAGTAACATCTCAATCGCAGTCCCCCCCGATTCCCACCTCCAGTCCCACCCTCCCACCCTCAACCCCCCATCCTCTTCCCTTTTTTAAGTTTAAAGTATATCTTATTTCCCCCTACAGTTTCCCCTTTCAGTCCAACAACTGGCTCTTTCTCTTATAATAATAAATACAATACTAAACAACAGAGGTAATTAGGCCCAGTTATGAGGGTTATATGGCTTAGCGTACATCCCCAATGTTCAGTCGATATGTATTTCACACCTGATTTTAACATTCTACTATCTAACCATCTCCATGAGTTTACAGTTCTATATCTAACTCAACATTCATACTAACTTGCAACACAATTTTAAAAGCATCTTCTTAGATCTATAACACTCTCTTGACTCCTAAACAACTCAAAATTTAATTATGAGGCTCTAGCTATCTGTTCTTCAACCACCTCAGAGACCTGAGAGGGATAAATATATCTGATTTTATAGGAAGTACAGGGCCTGCAGCTTCCAAAACTAAGAAATGACATACCAGTGTCTGCCTGGACAGTTCCCATTTTCTCTCCATACATTACAGCATCTATCTTCAGTCATTTGGCCCATTTCTCTGACAGACATAGATTGTAGAGCAGGGGTTATGAAGGGACTTGCCTATCCTGTCTTGGCAGAGCTAGGCTGTCGACTTACCTGCTTCCAGGTTTTGTCCTTTTTGGACAGAATTCTGTCTACAGTTGGAGCAAGGGACTTTTCCTACCAAGAGATAGGCTTGCAACTAATTCAATCATCTCCCACTGGAGATTCTTCGATGCTCATCTTCTACTTGGGGTAGAGTAGGGGGTGCTGTCAGGAGTTGATATGTCTCCATATAAAAAAATGTAAAGTTACGAAAACAACTTTGAATGCCATATTCTGCAGATCTCTTGAGGTTTTTGAAGAGGCCCTATCTATCTCTTATATTAGGGTAAGCAGATGTTGCTTGATTCTTAGCAGCTTTATTTCTGATTAGCTTAGAAAATAACTATAATAGGCTGTCATAGTACCTAACAGAATGACCGGCTTGCATAACTATTAGTTTGCATTTCTTAATTATCCTAAACCGTTTATGACAATTAGTAGTAAAAGGCCGAAACTTCCCATTTCATTTTTTTTACCTCCTAACAATTCCATCCCATTTCTCTGGGGTGGGGTGTCCTTATATAACAGTCCCTCATCTCAGTTGAGAGGTCGTATGAGGGCCAAGAGCCTCCTCATTCATTGGGGGGTCTACGAGGTAGTACTACCAGTGTAAAGTGTCTCATTGCCTGGGAGAGAGAACTAAAAAGCAAACAAACAAGTAAGCAGACAAATAGATAAAAAAGACTAAAAAATAGAAAAAAATATGAAAAATATGAACAATAAATTTAAAAATAAAAATAAAAAATAAGAAGTCAATGTCCAAGTTCCCTTTGGTGTGTGAGTTGTAGTATCGATACCTTCTACTATATAGCTAAAATCCTACTATAAGTGAATAGATGCCATATGTGTCCTTCTGAGTCTGGGTCAGCTCACTCAGGATAAACTTTTCTTGTTCCATCCATTTGGCTGCAAATTGAATAATTTCATTGTTCCTGATAGCTGAATAATATTCCATTGTGTAGATGCACCACAGTTTTTTAACCCTTTCTTCTGTTGAGGGACATCTGCCTTGTTTCCAGTTTCTAGCTATTACAAATAAGGCTGCTATAAACATAGATGAGGAAACTTCCTTATGATTCCTTGAAGAGGCATTTGGGTGTGTACCCAGAAGTGGTATGGCTGGGTCCTGAGGCAAAGCTATTCGAAGTTTTCTAAGATATCGCCAGACTGACCTCCATAGTGGTTGCACAAGCCTGCACTCCCACCAGCAATGGAGTAGGGTACACCTTTCTCCACACCCTCGCCAGCATGTGCTGTCATTTGAGCTTTTGATCTTAGCCATTCTGACAGGTGTGAGATGGAATCTCTGAGTCGTCTTGAGTTGCATTTCTCTGATGATTAAGGATGTTGAGCATTTCTTCAAGTGTCTCTCAGCCATTAGGGATTCCTCCTTTGTGAATTCTCTATTTAGCTCTGTCCCCCATTTTTTGATTGGATTATTTGGTTTCTTGGCCTTTAATTTCTTGAGTTCTTTGTAGATTTTGGATATTAGCCCTCTGTCAGATGTGGGGTTGGTGAAGATTTTCTCCCAGTACGTAGGCTGCCGTTTTGTTCGAATGACAGTGTCTTCTGCCTTACAGAAACTTTTCAGTTTTATGAGGTCCCATTTATTGATTGTTGATCTCAGGTCCTGAGCTGTTGGTGTTCTGTTCAGGAAGTTGTCACCTGTGACAATGCCTTCGAGGGTTTCTCCCACTTTTTCTTCTAGTACATTTAGTGTGACCGGCCTTACGTTAAGGTCTTTGATCCACTTGGACTTAAGTTTTGTACAAGGTGATAAGTATGGGTCTAATTTCATTCTTTTACAAGTGGACATCCAGTTGGACCAGCACCATTTGTTGAAGATGTTGTCCTTCCATTGTACCGTTTTGGCTTCTTTGTCAAAAATTAGGTGGCCACAAGTGTGTGGGTCTATTTCTGGATCTTCATTTCGATTCCATTGATCTATTGGTCTGTTTCTATACCATACCATGCTATTTTTACAACTATTGCTCTGTAGTACAGCTTGAAATCTGGGATGGTGATACCTCCAGATGTTTTTTTTTATTGTACAGGATTGATTTAGCTATTCTGGGCTTTTGGTTGTTCCATATAAAATCGAGAATAGCTCTTTCCAAGTCTATAAAAAATTGTATTGGTATTTTGATAGGAATTGCATCGAATCTATATATTGCTTTTGGTAGGATGGCCATTTTTATTATGTTGATCCTACCTATCCATGAGCATGGGAGAACTTTCCATCTTCTAAAGGCCTCTTCCACTTCTTTATTCAAGGTCTTGAAGTTCTTGTTGTACAGGTCCTTTACTTGCTTGGTTAGAGTTACCCCCAGGTATTTTGTGTTGTTTGTGGCTATTGTGAAGTGGGTTGTTTCCCTTATTTCTTTCTCAGCCCATTTGTTTGTTGTATAAAGAAGGGCTTCTGATTTTTTTGAATAATTTTGTATCCAGCCACTTTGCTGAAGGTGTTTTTCAGGTGTAAGAGTTCTCTGGTGGAATTTTTGGGGCCATTTATGTATACTATCATATCATCTGCAAATAGGGATAATTTGACTTCTTCGTTTCCGATGTTTATCCCCTTGATGTCCTTTAGTTGTCTTATTGCTCTAGCAAAAACTTCAAGTACTATATTGAAGAGATATGGTGGAAGTGGACATCCTTGTCCTGTCTCTGAGTTTAGAGGAAATGCTCCAAGATTCTCTCCATTGAATTTGATGTTGGCCACTGGCCTATTGTATATTGCCATTATTATTTCTAGGTATGGTCCTTGTATGCCCATTCTCTCCAGAACTTTTATCATGAAGGGGTGTTAGATTTTGTCAAATGCTTTTTCTGTATCTATCGAGATTATCATGTAGTTTTTTTCTTTCATCTTGTTTATATGGTGAATGACGTTGATAGACTTTCGTATGTTGAACCATCCCTGCATCCCTGGGATGAAGCCTACTTGATCATGGGGTATGATACTTTTGATGTGTTCTTGAATTCGGTTTGCTAGTATTTTATTAAGTATTTTTGCATCTATGTTCATGAGGGAGATTGTTCTGAAGTTCTTTCTTTGTTGGGTCTTTGTGTGGTTTAGGAATCAGGGTGATTGTGGCCTAGTAGAATGAGTTTGGCAATGTTCTTTCAGATTCTATTTTGTGAAAGAGTTTGAAAAGTATTGGTGTTAGCTGCTCTTTGAAGGTCTGGTAGAATTCCGTGCTAAAGCCATCTGGCCCTGGGCTTTTTTTGGTTGGGAGATTTTTAATGACTCTTTCTATTTCCTTAGGGGTTATAGGGCTGCTTAATCTGTTTATTTGATCTTGATTTAGCTTTGGTAGGTGGAATCTATCAAGAAAATTGTCCATTTCACTTAAGTTTTCAAATTTGGTGGAGTATAAATTTTTAAAGTAGGATCCAAATATTCTCTGGATTTCCTCAATGTCTGTTGTTATTTCTCCCTTTTCATTTCTGATTTTGTTGATTTGTGTTTTCTCCCTCTGTCTTTTAGTTAGTTTGGCTAAGGGTCTGTCTATTTTGTTGATTTTCTCGAAGAACCAACTCTTGGTTTCATTGATTCTTTGTATAGTTCTTTTTGTTTATAAGTTGCTGTTTTTAGCCCTAAGTTTGATGATCTCCTGCCTTCTGCTCCTCTTGGGAGTGTTTGCTTCTTTTTTTTTCCAATTCACACAGTTTAGCTGTTAATTCACTAATATGAGCTGTCACAATTATCTTTTTGAATGCACTTAGTGCTGTGAACTTTCCTCGTAGCACAGCTTTCATTGTGTCCCATAGGTTTGGGTATTTTGTTGTCTTCATTTTCGTTGGATTTTAAGAAGTCTTTGATTTCTTCTTTATTTCTTCCCTGAGCCAGTGGTCCTCAAGTAAAGAGTTGTTCAATTTCCATGTGTGTGTAGACTTTCTGTTGATTCTTTTGCTATTGAAGTCCAGCTTTATTCCATGGTGGTCTGATAAGATACAAGGGGTTATTTCAATTTTCTTGTATCTGTTGAGGCTATCTTTGTGTCCAAGTATATGGTTGATTTTGGAGAAGGTTCCATGAGGTGCTAAGAAGAAGGTATATTCTTTTGTGTGTTGGTGAAACATTCTATAGATATCTCTTAGGTCCATTTGGTTCATGATCTCTGTTAGACTCATTATTTCTCTGTTTGGCTTCTGTATTGATTATCTGTCCATAGTTGTGAGTAAGGTGTTGAAGTCTCCCACTATTAAAGTGTTTGGATCGATGTGCGATTTAAGTTTTAGAAGCGTTTCTTTTATAAATGTAGGTGCCTTTGTATTTGGGGCATAGATGTTCAATATTGAGGTGTCCTCTTGATGGATATTTCCTTTAACGAGAATGTAATGCCCTTCTCTGTCTTTTTTTATTAACTTCAATTGGAAGTCTATTTTGTTTGATATTAGGCTGGCTACTCCAGCTTGTTTCCTGGGTCCATTGGCTTGGAAAAACCTTTTCCCAGCCCTTTACTCTGAGATAGTGTTTATCTTCAATAGTGAGATGTGTTTCTTGCACACAGAAAAAGATGGGTCTTGTTTACATGTCCAGTCTGTAAGTCTGTGTCTTTTTATTGGCGAGTTGAGTCAATTGATGTTGATGGATATTAGTGACCAGGGGTTGTTATTTCCCATCATTTTGGTATAGCTGGTCGTCTTGTGTTTCTTTTTGTTTAGTTGCTGTGGAGGTTTCTATTTCCTGTGTTTTCTTGGGTATAGTTATCTTCTCTGTGTTGGAATTTTCCTTCTAGGATCTTCTGTAGGGCTGGGTTTGTGGGGAGATATTGTTTGAATTTGATTTTGTCATGGAATATCTTGTTTTCTCCATCTATGTTGATAGAGAGTTTTGCTGGGTATAGTCGTCTGGCTGGGCACCTATGTTCTCTCAGGGCTTGTACGACATCTGTCTAGGCCCTTCTAGCTTTTCAAGTTTCTGAGGAGAAGTCAGGTGTGATTCTGATGGGTCTGCCATTGTATGTGACTTGGCCTTTTTCTCTTACAGCTTTTAATATCCTTTCTTTGTTCTCTATATTTGGAGTTTCTATTATTATGTGGTGAGAGGAGTTTCTTTTCTGATCTAATCTGTTTGGTGTTCTGTAAGCCTCTTGGATTTTTACTGGCATCTCTTTCTTTAGGTTTGAGAAGTTTTCTTGTATGATTTTGTTGAAGGTATTTCCTGGACCATGGAGTCGGGAGTCTTCTCTTTCCTCTATGCCTATAATTCTTAGGTTCCATCTTTTCATTGAGTCCTTGATTTCTTGGATGTTGTGTTTGAGAGATTTTTTAGCTTTCTCATTTTCTTTGGATGTTGTACTGATTTCTTCCATCGAATCTTCCATGCCTGGGATCCTGTCTTCCATCTCTTGGATCCTATTTTTGATACTCACATCCATGGTTCCTGTTCTCTTCCCTTGATTCTCCATTTCCTCCTTTAACTCTGACTATGTTTTCTTTATTGTTTCCATTTCTATTTTCATGTCTTGAATGGTATTGTTTGTTTTGTAATTTCCTTTTCCAGTTTGCTTGTTTTTGCCTGGAAATCTTTCATTGTTCTGTCCTTTTCCTGTTCAAGCTGAGTCACCTTGGCTTGGAGCTCTTTAATGGTGTTATTTGTTGTTTTGACTTGTAAAATTGTGGCTTCTTTGAATTCCTTCATAGATTTAAGTTCTTCTTGAAGGGACCCTATCACTTTCTATAATGTAGAATTGTCATTGTTTTCATGTGTTTCAGCTGTGGTGAGGTGGTTCGGGCTGGATGGAATAGCGTTGCTTTCTTTTGTTGGGGTCATTTCACTCTGTTTTTGTTTGTTTGTTTGTTTGTTTTGTTTTGTTTTGGTCTGGTGCCTCTGGCCATGTGGAATTTTTTAGCTGTCTTCTGGACTTGTGTCCAAAGGGGGAGCTTTGGTGTAGGAGTAAATTTGCCTTCCTCCACCCCTATAAGGTGAGTCAGCCCCGCCTCCTAGGTGGAGACCTAACTAATCCAGGTGGTGGAGCTGTGTACAAGTAAGATCTGGTTCCCCGCCAGAAGGGCCAGTACTAGTACAAAAGTCTGATATACGACAGTTTCAAATATCTTGCAGTTTGCCCGGGGTTGCTTCCTGTGGTGGGTAAATCTGTCCTTCACCCCCAATAGCCTTGCCACTCCTGCGGCTTGGAAACTGGCCAGTGAGGCTACATCAATGGGTTGCGATCTGCAGTGTGAAGGTACTTTGCAGTCGAGCTGCACTCACTTCCAAGGGTCGCAACCTTTCACCACATAGCTGGATCATCTGTGCGAGACCTGGTGGTACCCAGCAGGATGGGGATTATCTCTGCATGGGATCTGAATATTCCCTCTGGTTATTAGATTGGAACTTACCATGAGTCTCTCCTGGTGGGTGATGGGGGGGATCCTGATTCCTGGGTCCAGTGGCTTCCTTGCATGTCGAGAGTGGGAAGGAGCATCGTGCCCAGGGACCCTTGTGGTCCCTGGGTAGTTGGGTGAGATCTAGAGGGGGTCGAGCCATTTGTACAGCGTCCTGCAACACTCGCCGCCCTGTGACTGTTAACCCCGAAATCAAAATATGTCACACAGGCTTCTGCCATCTTGGATCCCTCAGTTTAACTTTTTATTAGATAATATTTTGATTTATATTTTTCCATCTGGAATATCTTCCACTTTTCTGCATCACTTAAAAATGCTAAAATGAACCAGGCATAGTGGTTCATTAATCCCAGTACTCATGAGGCAGAGGCAAATGGACCTCTGAATTCAAGGCTAATCTGGTCTAGAGAGCAAGTTCTAGTACAGCCAGGGCTACACAGAGAAACCCTGCTTAACAACTACTCTCCCCCCAAAAGCAATAAAAGTAAATCTTTGTCTAACATGGATGTAGTTATCTAATAATGTAGACACCTCACTGAAAATTAAGAAAATAAAAGAGTCCAATGCAGTAGTACACATCTATGGTTTAAGTACTACTATGGAAAGATGAAAGATAGGAAAATTGGCTGTAAATTTATTTGTCAGCTAGCCTGAAGTACACACAACATGGCAAAAACAAGAGAGGCACTGCCTAGGGGAGTAGAAGGAGAACCAACTTCCATAAATTGTCTTTTGACCTCCACAAGTACACCATCGTTCATGTGTATGTGCACAAATACAAAATAATCAATTAAAAATGAATGAAACTATAATAAGGGTAGAATATTGTGTAAATATTTGTTTTATAGAGCTGTTTTAAGATCTATTTGTTTTAATTAATAATGGTAATATCATATTTTTTATCATAGAAGAGGTTTCTTATCTGGATTCAGATATGGGGCAAACAATTAACAGAAATATAAACATCCATTTGTTAACACAAGTTCAGATCAAAATCTACATTTTGGATTGCATTCCTTTACTTCTTCACAGTAAAAAATAAAATAGAGACACACATCCATACAGAAACACAAGCAAATCCTAGAAATAAATAACATTGAAACATAATTAAATCAAATAGTAGTTAATTAACTGAGCACTAAGGCTTCCAAATGCTATCATCAAAAAAAAGATGCAGCATGCTGCTAAGACTTGATTTCTGTTATTCTCTCTGGTAAATGAGTTAGAATTCATCTTTCACTCTTTTCAGTTAGTGAGGTGAAGTGATAAAGCACAGAGCAACCTCTACTTTCAATGTATTCAGATACAAGCCATGATGTACCTAGATATACATCCCATCAGTACTGAGGGATAAAAAAAATCCACCTGATTAAATATCTTCCTGGAATGGGAGCTGATTTGTTTAAAGAGCCTCCAAGTACCCCTATATACAGTTATACAGTGCATTTTTTCTTAAGCACATTCTTGCTTCCTGATCTTATTACACATCTTGATTCCTTAGAGCCAATGAAGAGCCTCCTCAGTTGGAAAGAGCCTCCTCAGTTGGAAAGAGACCTTCTGTCGATGACTGGATTAGACTGACAGTTTTTAGGTAGCCTCAGCCTTAAGGGAAAGAACTAAATGTGTTGCCTTTCACAGACATTGCTAAGCACTTGTCTTGTTAGTTGCTGTGTCCATAGCTGCTTAGAAATCCAAAAGGTGAAGACTCTGGCTCTTCTGGTAGATATCTTAGATATAACCCTTGTATTACCAAGAAGGGGGCCAAATGAGACCTTAAGATATTTTCTCCTTTGTTTCTTTAGCTTATTTTTTAATGTGACAAAACAATAATAATTAGGTAACCTGAATGTTCTGTGCTTTTTGAAAGAGATTAGATCACTATATTTTTAGGGAAGTGCCTAAATATCAAATATATTTCTAAAGGGATTGGTTCTAGTATGTATCACTATTCCCAAATTTACTCTGTATTTTAAAGTTGTTATGAAACCATTCTAAATTATGTCTACTTTCTGTCTTGATGGAAGGTTAATTAAGCTTTTCTGTAATGATGAGAATTTTTACAGCATCACTGAGCACCTTTATAGTTAAACAATGTATAGAACCCCAATTCTCTGGACCCTTAGTGAGGCGTGTCTGTGAGAATAGAGGGAAATATAGACAGTTTAGGAGACTGAGGTCCCTTGCACTGAGGTAGCTATTCGTCCTTCAGAAGTTGTTTCAGTGAAATTACCAATATGACTTTTGTCTTTTATACAATTTGCCAATTACTCTTCACATAACATTTTTTAAGGCAACGTATTTATAGGATTTGAAGAGATAAAACTATAACCTTCTGGTCATTTTTCTTCCTATCATCATTCCTCATTCCTCTTTATCATCCCCCCTTTCCCTTCCACATCTCCATTCATGTAATTTTCCCCTGTAAGTTCCACATACAAAATTGGACTAAAAGTGGGAACTGTTGGGGGGGGGGGGAAGATATATCTTAAATTAAAAAACAGATAGGAGGGTGAGAGGGAAGAGGGTAGGATGGTGAGATTGGTAGGGGGAGGAGGGAAGGACCTATGATTGAGATGTAACTTGAAGAAATAAATAAATGTAAAAAACAAAAAAATATATGATGCTTACTTTTGTGATACTGGATTACTTGTTTAACATTATGACTTCCATTCCCATCTATTTTCTTGAAAAAGACTTAATTTCCTTTGTGGCTGAATACAAATTTGTTGTGTAGAATTCATTTGTTAATGGACATATAGCTTATTCTATACTATTTAATTTTGAATAGCGTAGCAATAAAAATGGTGGATATGCAAGTATATCTGTGAGATCCTGACATGTATTCCTTAGGTGTATACCCATGATGTGTATAGCTGAGTCATATGGTATTTCTATTTTTATTTTTTTGAGGAACATTCAAGTCATGACATGAGAGTTCTTTTAATTGTGATCTGACTAATTCATATTTCATTATATAAAGTAGAGAGAGAGAGTGGGAGAGAAGACTATATCACAGTGTAGAAGGGATTTTAATGATCTGCACATTTATAGTGGACAACAGAGAATTCAGTTGGAAGGAAAACCTCACTTCTGGACTAGACAAGGTGAGTTCAAGATGGGAAAAAAGAAAACAGAAGTTGAATCAAGCACATAAGTTATTTTAACACATTAGAAAATAAGAATATTAACATATGAAAAATTACCCGCACAAAAATTATTTTTCAGATACATAGTTCTTATTATGAGGACCAACCATTTATCTTATAAAGATAGAATTTTCACTTGGTTGACTCTCTCCCTATATATAGTTCACTGAATGTGCTCTATGGGCCATAAAAATAACATGAACCATTTTTATTGTTAGATAGGGTAATATTTGAAGTAGCCAGAGCTAGAATAAACTATTTATTTTTTAATGTTTATTTATTACTTTAATTTACATCTCCATCACAGCCCCCTCCTCCCACCCCTCTCCCTCCATCCCTCCAGGGCCCACCCTCCCACCCTCCCACGCTCTCACCATTTCACCCTTTCCCCCTTCTCCCACCTATCCTACTCCTATAGTGTGGGGTGCCCTACATATCAGCCCCCATAAGTTCAGCAGCCATATGAAGGCTAAGAACTTCCTCTTGCACTGGGGCCTAAATCCACTAATCAAATTAAACAGTGCATTTGATATGTTGTATCATTCACTTAGACCATTGCACATGTTAGAAATTAGATACAAAGTTTTGACTATTAAAATATAGTTTAAATGTGCTGTCTTCAAGAGAACTGAAAAGTCTAGACAGAAAACTTCCAAATTTGTGACTATCATGAAGAGAATTGGTGAAGTGGTTTGACTATTTGTCCTTTCCCAAGGTCACATTGAATTTAATTGCATTAACAAAGTTACCAAGAAGTAGGATCCTTAAGAGATTACTGGATCAATCTTCTTAGTGGGTTCTTTATAAAAGGACATATTTGATCCATTTTGTTTTTCTGCCTTGATATCTCTTTGACATTCTGCTATAGAATGACACAGAGAATGAGACCTTGCTGTCTGCATGCTCTTGGATTTCCTAGACTCCAGAACCATTCCGTATAAATTACAAACTGTGATATCTGTTACAGCAGCACAAAATAATCTCAATCACTTGCATTGGCTTGAATGCATTAATGATAAACTCACTCACCAATGGAGTCTCTCTTATGAATCTTGAAATCTTATGGCTTGAAAAAAAAACACAGAAAGCATCACATGGGAAAGGAATTAGGGGTACCTTAACAGATTCAAATGTCCTGAAATATAAACTCAGGCAGGCTGACATTGGTATCTCTTTTCTTAGTCACTCAACAACACAAATCACCAATGACACCATAGGACTCAGTAGAGCTCAATGACATAAAACCTCTGTTTTGCTCTCTCATGCTCTTTGGTTTCTGTTTCCTTTCAACATTTTATTTTCTGTGCATGTGTAGATGTGCCTGCATATTCATTCATAGCTTGAAGAGGCTGTTGGGTGTCCTCTTCTATCCCTTCTTGCCTGTTCCTTTGAGGAAGGGCTCTCCCTGAACCTAAGACCCACATTTTTAAACTAAATTACAAGGTCTCTATTCTCCTTTCTCCAATTTCCTTAGAACTGGGACAACAGGCATGCATGGGACTCTTGGCTCATTTTGTGTGTGCTGAGATCCGAACTCTGATCCTCATGATTGTGCAGCAAACATTCTTATCGATGGAGCCATCTTTTCATTCCCCTTTGTCTCATTTCATTTTGTCTCTTATCAAGAGCCTGCCATTCATTTACTGCTTCCATTTCCTCATCTCTCAGATCACCCTGAATCCTATGAAGATAGAATTGTTCCCTAAAACTGGCATCCTAAAAGTTGTTATTTATGCTCAAGTGACAAGAATCAGAATTTTTGAGTTATTGTTTGCTCGGTGTTCAAAGTCTCCACTTACAGCATTCTCCTATGCCTTTCTTTTGTCCTCCCCCCCCCACCCTGATCTCTTGTTCACCTTTTCTTCAGAGCTTACTTGGATGTTTTAGCAGGAGGTTGCAGTTACTCATATACACTTGACCAAAGACTGTGTGTCCCTTTGACCAAGTGAGTAGCTTCAGAAGGATGCATATGGAGCAGTTAGGGAAGAAGGGGACACTGGCCCACCTAGGCAGACCATTGGAATCAACCCTGTCAATCAATGGGATGAGAGATATGACAGAAAGATTGCTCTCCCATCCTGTTCTCCTTTTTAAATTCTCTCTTTCTCTGTCTGTCTCTCTCGCACACCTCCCTCCCTCTTCCTTTCTCCCTCTCCACTGCATTTCTCCTAATCTAAGTCTGCTCCCTTTTCTCCTTCCCTCATGTTCTCCTCTGTACTGTATATTGGACTGAGGCTTTACACATACTAGGCAAGTGCTCTACTACTGAGTTACATGCGGAACACTCTTTTAACTGTAAATGTTTTAAAAAGGATCTCATCAAGTTGTCTGATCTTGCCTTGAACTCACTCTGTACTCAGGCCTAGAAATTGCAATCCTCCTGGATCAGCCTTTCAAGTAGCTGAGATTGCAGATCCACATCACCATGGCGGTTCCTTCTTTTTCTTTGTATATGCATTTATAGTCATGGTTCCAGGGAGTAACACCCTAACAGCTCTATTGTCAGCCTGTATCACCAGCTCTGATGATTTGATAAGCTCTTTTCTCTCTAGCCACCTGGTCTATCCTGTAATGAGCTCACTTAGTCTAAGAACAAACCTGTCATCCTCTTTACCAATCCAATTTGATGCCACCTTTTAATTTTAATAGTGTGATTCAGTCTCCAAACTTCCCACTCATTTGTTATTCATGTTTCTGATCCCCCTATCTTGTCAATCATCTAGTCCTGTTGACGCAATCTCTGTAATACACCTCATCCATTAATTCTTTTGGATTTCCAAGGTCTGAATATTTTCCAGGCCTCATTATCTCTTGCTTGTAAGAGTATAATAACCTTCTAGTTTGTCTCCTGGTTTCTACCCCCTACTGTACATACAGTACATACCCCCTACTGTCTTTTTCCATTTAATATCCTTATCATCTGTTCTACTGAGAGAATGGAGGAGGAAAACACACAGAACAAATTTTAAATCAATGGAAACAGAGCAGTTTGAAGTCAGAGGAGCAAACACTTGTAGTTGGGAAAAATTTACAAAGGAGATGAAATTTAGCATATATATTCAAAAAAGAGATGGCTGAGGACAGTACTTATGATTGAGAAAACTGTGAGAACAGAAGTGTTAGAAGGAAATGTTAAGACAATCTTGAGAACAATGAATGGGCTTTTGCTAAACTTGAATATCATTGTATGAAAAATGATTCTAGAACTACATATAGTCTGGGTTCTGCTTGTAAGACTCCATGAGACTCCACTCGGGAAATGCATTTCAATTGTGTGCTCTAGGAAATGGGTAGAGACATCATGCAAATGGCTTTTTGATAAGAAGTATCTGGCAGCTGTGTGCAGGGTAGATTAGTGGGAGGAGACACTGGAGAGAGAAAGCCTGGTGAGTATGTCATAATAGGGTTCAGATGTGAGTTAATGATGGCTTTGAATAGGAAGGGATTGAGAGCACTGAGAGCAGAACTGATGAGGATGCAGATGTGAAAAGCACTATGGAGAGAGATTTGCCAAGGTTCCCTGAGTGGCTGAATTTGCAGGTGGTGAGGGAAATGGTAAAACTTGAGCACACACGACCTGGTCAGTGTCTATTGAAATGTTCTCATTCTTAGAGCTTGAGTGATTCTTCTAAGAGGTCTTGACACAAAGAAGTGTGGCACTTGTCTATAATAGATAGGCAGAGATAGTTCATTGAAAGCTCTCTCCCACTGGCAGTGACTTTGCATGCTGTGCCAAGCAAAAGACCTATCAATTCTACATTTATCAGGAACTAAGCATAAATGGCATGCTTTCTACTAAATTCACCTCTAATTTGAGGGCATTTTACTTTTAGCATAAGAGAGATCAGGAGCCTCTTGACACAAACCATGCTTTATTTGTAGACAGCCATTCATACAGTCTAGTTCTAGGCTTGTAGCATTTGGTGACAATCATTTTTCTTGCTTGTTTCATTTCATTCTCTGAGAAGACTTGGCCAGACTCACCTATTTATTTGCTTCCTTGTTCATTCTTTTTTTTTATTATTACTTCAGGTTACATCTCAAACACAGTGTCCTCTTTCCACCCCTCCCAGTCCCGCCCTCCCAGCCTCTACCCCCTATTCCCTCCATCTCACTCCTCTGGAGTGGAGTGTCCCTACATATCAGTCCCCTCCCCCAGTTCAGCAGTCATATGAGGGCCAAGAGCCTCCTCATACACTGGGGGTCTACAAGGCAGCACCACTAGGAAAAAGTGTCTCATTGACAGGTAACAAAATCTATGTTCCTGTTCCCTTTGGTGCATTGGCTGTAGTATAGTTATCCTGCACTATACGGGTAAAATCCACATGGGCAAGATTGCAGCCTAAAGATGTTGCTACACTTTAGCGTCAGTTATTCCAAGGACCTTTAGTGTCTTTTTCCCCATGGTCTCTTTTCATCTTCTACTAGTGTTTACTGAATTAGGTCACAAAGTTATGTTTCAGCAGTGTCTTGCTAGACACTGATTTACTTTTTTCTAAGATCCCTGACTGTGGTGTAAGCTCTCTGTTTCATAGCAAATGCAGCTTTAAATCCATTTGAATACTTTAGCAACACTCCAGAAAGTGAATGTATTTTCACCAATGATAGATGTTTGTTATTCAATTTTGGAACTACTTAAATTCAGTTTATTTATTTGCATTTTCAATTTTCTAAATTCACGTGTACTATGTGGTCATTCATCTCTGGAGACATTTGATACTGCCTGAAAATACAGTTTGTTTTATGATTCTGAGATTTTGAATCCATCAGAAGGATGAATATATCTATAAACAAAATATTTATTTGATTTTGAGTTTCTTTTTCCCAAATGTCTGTCTTTCATATACTAATGACAATTGACAATTTCTTCAAGCACATGCATTTAAATGTTTCTTGAAATTGTCTAAGGCTTAATGGACTTGATAGTAATATGATTAGAGACAAAATTTTGCAAGAAATTCTCCATTGTATATATTTTAGAACTTTGTGTTTTAATGCCTGATCTACCTCTTAAGTGTTATGAGAACTTACTGGACACACTTTCCCCTGTTTAGAAAACAGTGCTAACCTTTTATCTAAGCAACATTTTTGGATTCAAATGGGAAAATATGTTTTGAAAGTGCACAACATGACCATAGCAAAGACTTATAGGAATCTAGCTCATTATAATCAGATCCCATAAAAACTGGAATGAGGGAGAGAAAAGGCTTTAGATACTAAGTTTATTTGTCCCTGTCACAACTTGCACATTTTATGCCTATAGATCCATCCCAATGTCAATAAAAATTATAGAAATTTAAATATTTATCTGTGCTAGAGAAATTTTAAGTTCACATAAAAATTAAAAGAAAGGTGTAGAAATGCCCCAAATAGTCCCCTTCCACATTTAAGTAATAGCCTCCTCCATAAGAGAGATGCATTTATTATAACCAGTGATTTATTTTGTTTATCAGATCAGTCATTTGATCAATGATCAACCATATCAACTTGATGCATTATTATTATTATTATTATTATTATTATTATTATTATTATTAAAGTCTGTAATGCTCATTAAGATCACTTTTGGTGCTGTATATTGTACAGATAAAAATATAATGACATTTATCCATTGTTACAGTGTCATCAAAAAATTTTCATAGTCCCTCTATGAAACTAAAACTTTCATAGTGTAAAGAGGATTAAAATGATGACATAAAACAAACTAGGATACTGAGTATATATCACCAAGCAAACATGTGGTAAGGAAGATGTGTTGTTATTGCTGGAGGGATAGATCAATAGATTAATAAAAATAGCCTCTGATTTCAGAAAGATTGAGGAGTTATGGTTAAGGTCATACTTTCAAATAAATGGGCTAGATTATTTAAATTCTTACATGTATAACTATATAGTTTAATGTTATTTTTCTTTACATGTGAATACAACATGTTTGTTTTTTAAAACAAAACAAAACAACAACAACAACAAAAACCCTAAAATGTCCAAGTTGCTCAGTTTTACCAGTGAAGTCTCAGGGGCCAGATACTGGGATGAAAATCTGCTAGCTTAGGCAGAGAAAGCGCCCAGCTGATGTTCTCATTTCACCAACATCCCAGCCAAAAGTCCTAAGTTAAAAAGCTCAGAAGAACCCAAAGGAAGAAACCTCTAAGGAGAAAACCTCTGAAGTCACCTGAAGGAAGCTCTGAAGGAACTTCGAACTCCTTCTTCACAATGTTTTAAATCCCTCAGGGCAATGTCCCTTCTTTCTGCTTAATCCTTGTCAGCTGGTTTGTTGCTCTGACTCTCTTGATTTAGGGTTAATTTTATGTAATCCTGTTTACGGAAACCTCTTAGATTAAAGATGTGTACTTAGAGGTGAGCTATACCATAACCATTTGTTTATAATAAACAGAAAGTTCTTGGATTAAAGGCTGAGTTATCCCACAGCAAAAACAGATTTTCCAGTTCACTAACTCAAGGTCACAATGTGATCAAACATTCTGCAGCACCTGCTGAGTATGTTCTGTTTTGGTCACATGTGTATGTTTTTAAGGCTTGCCAAGTGGTAGGAATAGCTAACTAAATAACTAATCCTTGGAAAAGACAGATTCCCTCTCTCTCAGCAGCCAATAATTGACCATAGTTCTTCATCTAAGGGTGGGGCTCTGTGAAGTTTCTCCCATGCACATTGACATGTCAACTGATGTCACTTATCAGGTTTTTGTTTAGCAGATATATTGTCAAGATTTTTTTTTTTTGAGTGTAGCTTTCCTGTAATATGTAAAAGAATCAAATATGAAGAAGACACTTACAATAGTTCTGCCTATACTTTGGTGCTGTTCCTAAACCTTAGGCATGGGGATTGTGTTGTAGATTTAACATTTGGCATTCAGCACCTGATAGTCAGTTCTTCTTCTGTAGAAATATATAAATTAATTCCAGTATTTAAATTATAGTTAATTGGTCAGTGGTGTTAATACTTAACCTGCACTAGTCATAGTGGTGCATGCCTTTAATCCCAGCACTCTGGAGGGAGAGGCAGATGGATCTCTGCGAGTTCAAGACCAGCCTGGCCTACAAAGTGAGTCCATGGATATCCAGGACTGCACAGAGAAACCCTGTCTTGAAAAAAAAATACTTAACCTGCAGTTATTAATGAACACAAACTAACACTAGATGGATTTTAACAAGCCTTAGCCTGGATTGTGCAATATTGCCCCATCTAAGCTAGCTTATTCTATTCCCCAAACAAAACCCCATAACATATACATACATCCCCTTGGACTGTTTTTATCCATGCTATGCTGATGTTTCAGGCCACGTGGAATGGTCTTCTTCCATTTACCTCATTGTATGTCTCCTCCTTCCTCCCTCTCACTTCTTCTTCCCATGATCCCTTGTGTCTGCCCCAGAAGTCTGTGAACCTTTGCCTACTTACCTCTCTCTCTGATCATTCATGGGCCTTTGCATGTTATTAAAGTGAGTCAGATACAATGATTAGAAAACAAGGTAATACAACATTACTTGGTGTACAGCAAGCAGGCCTCTGGGAGCAGGTTAATTAATATTAAAATACATAACAGATCACTGCATGATTCTCTTTATTTTGATCAGTTACACTTTCTGTAGCAATCCATCATCTGCTACAAAAAGAAGCTTTTTTGATGAAGGGTTAGAAGTATACTTATCTGTGGGTATTAAGATACATATTAGAATACAGTTAGAAATTTTATTGCTTGCCCCTACAGGCATTACAGATGTGGCTGCTGTGTCACATGTACATCAGTAAGAGGCAGAGAGGAGAGACGCTATGCCTATATTCAGTGTTCTGATCTATGAACATCTGAATTAAGAGTAGGCTAACATTCCCAGAAAAAAAATCAAGCCTGAGACCACCACCTGTTCAGCATCAGGGACCCCTGAGAGGGAGTTAACCTGTGATTACAACCAGTCAAGAACCAGACAAGCACTAGATGTGCTCCCAGGACAGGAAACAAGCCAGGAACTAGAATATCCTGCCTGGTAGCATGGACCCCAGGCAGAAAGTCACTTGGGAGTGCTGGGCAAGAAGCAAGCCCAAGACAGCTACCAGACTGGTATCATAAGGCCTGGACAGGGAGTTAACATGAGATGAACACCAGTCTGGTGCCACACAGGCTTGGGGGTGAGACCATACTAGAGATGATCCCTGTAAGGCACCATAATACAAAAAAGAACAAGTGGGGCATAGCACTCCTGAGACCATTCCTTAGACAAGCCCAGATACTCAGAGACCATGGGCACCACTAGGAGGAGCAATTAAGTGGTGGAGAAATGGAAGAGAAAAAGAAACAGAAGGATGTGGGCATAACTAAGAGAGGCTGAACTGAAGACTTGAGGGTAGTAAGGAAAAACCTTATGTAATCAGTCAGTGATGCCACCTAGGACCATGGTGGGGTACTGGCCTATGCAGCCAACAAGTGGGTCCATGGTCCTATAGTAACAGGAGTCTGTTATCACCAAAAGCCAGCTGGACATCCTGGTCATGGCTGCCACCCAGGGACATGTTGATGTCTGAGGGCTGTGCAGAACTGACCCATCCCCCACCAGGGCATCATGGAAGAACTAGCCCTAGAGGCATGTGAGCAGGAGAACTGATCCTACCTCTAGCCACCTGCAGTACTCAAGAGAACAGGCACTCACATTTCAGGACTTGTGAGTGAGCTGGCCCCAAAGATGGGAGCTTGGGGGAGCTGGCCCTACCACTGGTGTCCTTGTGGTGGCATGGACGAGGGAGAGATACCCTTCTCTCCCTCACCCCCCCCCTCATCCCCAGTAGCAGTTGGGAGATCTGGCCCTTAGGGTCATGAAATCAGGAGAGCTGTCCCTACCCCTCATATGTAACAACACTCAGGAGAGCAAGCCCTACACCTCACCTGGACAGAACAGTACAGCTGGCCCTGGATGCGAGGGTTGTAGGTGACCTGGCCCCAAGAGTATGAGTATGGAACAGCTAGCCCTGTCTTTTGTCTGCTTTGCAGTGGTGTTGGTGAGGGAGAGATTCTCCCCTCCCTGCTTCTCCCTTTTGCCCTTACCACCAATGGCAGACAGGATATTTGGACCTGATGGGGTCACAAGAGCTGGAGAGCTGTTCCTGACCCTCACATGCTGTAGCACTTGGAAGAGCTGCCCCTGCACATCTTCTTGGCAGCACAGTAGAGCTGGTCCTGGATGTGGGAGTTGCAGGTGAACTGGCCCTGAGAATGAGAGCCCAGGAGAGCTGATCGTGACTCTCGTCCACTGAGTGGTGGCATTGGCAAGGAAGAGATCTCGCCACCCTCTTTTGCCCTTGCCAGAAGCAGAAGAGTTAGCCCTGGTGGGGTCATTACGCCAGGAGAACTGGCCCTGCCCCTTTCATGCTATAACACTTTGGAGACAAGGCCCTGCATCTTACCTGGGTAGCACAGTAGAGGTGTCCTTGGATGTGGGGGTTGCAGGCCCAGAACCTGGGTTTTGAATTGGCCCACACCAACATACATGGATGAAGTGCTGGAGTGCATGAAGAGGCCAGTTCCACAGATGCAAAACTACAAGATCTCCATGACACAGGTCGACAACAGGATTTCTGAGAGGAGTCCTAGTAAGCTTCCAGTACTGACAAAGTAGCAGAAGCCAGAGGCCTAGTACTAGACTAAGGAGTTATTATAATGAACATCTGTAAGCAAAAAAGTGTGGAAAAAAGGGAATATTTTGGGACACACTGTGACACACCACAGCTTCCACAATGAGATTTTTATTTTCTGTTGGGAAATGATGCAAGAGTGAGTCTGAGGGGAGGTGGGAGATGAGTGGGAGCAGGGTGCATTATGTGAAATTCACACACACACTGACACAAACAATAAAACTATATTAAAAATAAAATCAGAGAGAATAAAAGAAATTATACTTGTTTGGAATCTGGTTAGTAGAAGATACACACTCTCTACCTTACATATAACCCCACACATTTCTCCATACACCTATAGTATTCTTCTGTTTCTATTGCTGGCTTCCTTGTATGTAACCAAGTTCCAATGTTAAGTGTACCATTTCCTTCTATCTAAACTTCCACAAATTACTAGGTTCTCTCTACCAGTTTCAAGTTACTATATTTGAATAGAAAAATGATTGGCTTGGCCTATCTTTTAAAGAAAGATCTAATACGTCATATGTTGCTAGCTAGCCTGCAGAGTCAATATACTTGTTTCAAGTGTCCATAGTGGTCTAATAATTTTGTGACTGTTGAGAATGATATGCTGGTACCTGGGAGATGAAAACTGAGGTGAAAATTGCATAAACTATAATCAAGGAAAATATGTAGACTGATGCCCAATACCCCAAATAGTACCTATAAACCTGAAATTCTGTTATCTGAAAAATATCATTTAGAGGCAGGCATGGTGGTACACACCTTTAATCCCAGCACTCAGGAGGCAGATGCAGGCAGGCAGATTTCTGTGAATTTCAGGCCTACCTGGTCTACAAAGTGAGTTCACAACAGCCATTTTTGTTACACAGAGAAACCCTGTCTCAGAAAAACAAAACAATATCAGTATGGGACAATAAAAGAGACAGCACTCTAGCAACTAAAAAGTTGGTGGCTGAAACTTTGAATGTTATTGTTCAACAGAAGTTCTGCTATAAATTATAGGCTCTCTTCATCTTAGTATTATTATTATTATTATATTTATTACTTCAAGTTACACCTATCCTACAGCCCCCTCCCTCCATCCTTCTTGGTCCCACTCTTCCAGCCTCTACCCCCTCTCCCTCCTAGCCTACTCCTCTGGTGTGGGATGCCCCGACATCACATCACCCCTCAGTTCCTCAGGCATATGAGGGCTAAGAGCTTCCTCTTGCACTGGGAGCCTACATGGTAGCACCCCTAGGGCAAAGTGTCCCACTAACAGATAACAAAGTCTATGCTCCTGATCCTTTTGGGGTATTGGTTGTAGGAAAGTTATCCTGTACTATATGGTTAAAATTTAATTATAAGTGAGTAGATGCCATGTGCATCTTTTTGAGTCTGGGTTAGTTCACTCAGGATGAGCTTTTCTAGATCCATCCATTTGGCTGTGAATTACATGATTTCCTTGTTTCTGATGACTGAGTAGTATTCCATTGTCTAAATGTACCACAGTTTTTAATTTGTTTATTTGTTTGTTTTATCCATTCCTTGGTTGAAGGGCATCTGGGTTGTTTCCAGTTTCTAGCTATTATGAATAAAGCTGCTATGAACATAGTTGAGCTGATGTCCTTTCAGTTTGGTGCAGAATCTTTTGGATATATGCCCAGGAGTGGTATGGCTCGGCCTTGATGTAGAACTATTCCCAGTTTTCTGAAGTATTGCCAGACTGATTTCCAAAGTCATCCCCATCTCTTGCCTGGACTATGTGATTTCCTGGTTTGAGCTACATGATAAAATAGGTGTAAGTAATTTTTTCAGTGTTGGCTTGGATGGTGAAAAGGAATTATAAAATAAGCCTATTTGATTTGGGGCCTGGTTCCATCTTTTCTACTAACTTGCTGTGCAGTACAATGGGAATAATTTCACTCTGACTAAAGCAGGGCTTGCTTTTTCAATATTGTCTTTCCTTACGATACTGACCTCATTATCTTACTTCTCAAACCTCTAGGTGTAATACTATCTACTAACTACCTGCAAGTACCTCCCCACCCCCTTCACTACAACTACACTACAACCAGTCCTTGAGGCTAGTGGCTATAGAAGATGGAATCCATATATGATGCCTATTTCTATTTCATTTTGGACATTATTTGGTGTTTTGTGTACATTACTATATTTAAGCTTTTTCACAATTCTATGAAGTGTATATGATTTTGTTATGGTTTTAAAGATAAAGGAAACAAGCTCTCACATCATTAAGCAACTGACTCAAGCTGTAACAAGAGATAGACTAAACATTTCCAGATTGTCTATAAGAAATATATCTTTTTCATTTTTTTATAGCCTTGAGGTTGGCAAGAAGTTTTGATCATAATGTTCCACGTAGGAGGTGGAACAAAGGTCGAGTGCTAGCATTATTTCAGATTGAGAAATCAAGCGAATGACAAATCCCAGTCTCCCCCTGAAGACATTAAAAGGTTTTCTCTCCCTTCTTTACTACCAAAACAAGAGTGAAAGGAAAGTTATCCCCCATAAAGCTTCTATTGCTATAATTAAATACCCAAAACTGGGTAATTTTAAAGAGAAGGAGCTTGTTTAGTTCACAGATTTAAAAGGAGAAAATGTAAAAACATGATACCAGTTCTTACAAAGGCCTCTCTGATTATGCCATGTCACACCATACATGACATAATGCAAGTATGTATGAGGAGAGGTACCCTGTGAGACAGGAAGCCTGCAGCTGGAGTACCAGATTTACTCTCCAGTAAGAACCCATTCATAAGAAACCATAAGAGGCCCCATGAGACCCAACAAAGACACTATAAAAACTGCTTCCATGCCTTCCTTGAGCAATGTCTGCAAAAATCTAATCATCAGATGCCTTTTAGGTGCCACCTTTTAAAGTCTTACCATCTTCAATATTGCAACACAGGATATCAAGCTTCAGATACTCAATCCTTTGTGTAATAAATCATATGTAAAGCAGAAATATTTATAAAATCTACCCTATAACATTCTTTTGCTTTAAGAATAAATTAATCTATGCCAAGCTGGGAGAATTGGGCATAAATTACAAGCATTCCTTCTGGCAGTACATTGCTTTCTACACAAATAATTATTAGAACGGGGCATTTTATATTCTCTTAGGAGCAGACATGTAATGTATTTTGGTAGATTGCCTCCCTCCACTGCAAATAGGTAGCTGTTTGCTTTATGTTCACAAGCCTTTCCATGAGTTCTGCCATTTGTCTTCATCCAATACAACAGAGCATGTGATTTCTGTATCCTCCTCACAAACGTACACACTTTGAATTGGAAGAGACCTTAAAGTTCATGTATCCCAAGTGTCTCACTTTTCCTCAGGGAAACAGATGACATGGGTTAAATGGCTTGCCTAAGGTTACTCAGCTAATGATTACATACAACTGATTTAAGGAGCCAACATACTTTTTTGTTGTTGTCTGTAATGAAAATGTTTACCCTCATAGAATGCAATTTGTTGGGACCTGACCTAGTGATCCAACCTGAGACCCACAATGATTAGAAAATTTGCTCTGAGCTAGGTGGAGTTCAAAGAAAACCTATACTAGCTTCTGTCACTTGTACTCTTTTATCTCAAAAATTGATTATGAGAACTTGGAGAACTCTTAACTTTCCGTGTTTGTTTCCTAGCTCATTTACAAATGTATGAAGCAAACCCTAGCTTCTTGTGTATGACTCTGAGCTTGTTGCTTTAGTGCTTTGTTAGTCTCTGCATTCATGCATTAGCTGAGTACAGGTAGATGTGGAAATTGTCTTAGCATCTGGGATTCATGTCTCATATTAGTTTTGCTATATAGTGTAATCAGTTTTCATATGTGCATGTAAACCATATCCAGGGACACTTGCACAATTTAGAAGCAGATGAGACAAAAATGTGAGAATGGTTTTAGAATCCTATATAATATATACTTTAATTGCTGATTGTGCCTTTAGGGGATTTCTCTTTTAGTTGTACAATTGTGTGTGTGTGTATTCAAATATAAACATTAAAATATATATATTTAATACGAATATATATTTCAACCTAGTTTATTCATCTGTTATTTATTTCCTTCTCTCTGGAACTAATCACCAAGAAATTAAAAGTAAACAAACCTTAAATCTGAGAGAGTATATTGATGAGGGGAGAGAAGATAGAGAAAAAAAAGTGATACTGATTGAGAGACTGATTTTACTTTTGTTTGTTATCCCAAAAAACATCTAGGATTGGTATCAAATTTTGGTAAAGTATCTGAGGCTTTTGTTTTGCTTTTGTACTGGAGAAATATATCACCATAATTCATCTGAATTTAATGAAAGGGAACCAAGAGAATAGCTGATAAACACTTTGGCTTCTAGGCCTACACATGAAAATGTTTGGAATGATCCTTCTGGTAGACAATGATATGTTTGAATAACAGTCATTCAATACTTAAGCCACAAGCCTGTTTTAGGAAACAAAAGAGCAACTTATTGTATTTTTCTCATTTACTTGAACTCAAAATTGGATTTGGGGGTAACAAGATAGGAGACAACTGGGTATAAAAACTACACAGTATAAATTGCTTTAGGATATGCTGTCACAGTCAAATTATTACAGGCAGATTCAAGATGTAAAAATTATTTATTTGACAGTAAGCAGAAAGACAAATTACTCAGAGGCTGTGTACATGTGCTTATATAATTGCTCATAAATTATTATGGTTCATGCTAAAATTTACCCAGTTTGCCAAACCACATGGTTTTATTTTAAATAAGAAAATTGCAAATTGTTAGAAATTGGAAAATGTAAAATATATTATAAAATGATTACTCATATGGGAAGATGGCAATTTGAGTGCAACTTTTTCATTTGCTATCACCTATCTCTCAAAATCTTTATTTCATCACAGCTTTTAAGTCTATAGAGCTTACAAAACCACAATAGAAAAATCTACCAATGGAATATCTGTAAATGATTATTTGCCATAAATTAGAGTTCATTATAAGGTATGTATAAGTTGGACCCTCTCCATGGAGATTGAGTTACTGGATGGCATTAGGTACTTTTCCTTCTAATGTGACTTCCCTGGCTCTGATCCAGAAAACTGTTGTGGAAGACTTCAGCAGGCTTATCTCCACATAGCTTCTTGAACTGAATTTAATGACTGGAATAAATCTCCTTAGCCGAGGAATAACCATCTAGTTATTCAACCTAGCCCAAGTCCACTCACCATTGTTAAATAATACTGTAATTCAGGTTATACAAAAATATGAACTATTTAGGTATCTTATGCTGTCTTGGCAGGAATGTAGACTATGGATCTAAGAATGGAAGTATAAATCATTATGACATGAGTGATACGATGGCTTCTCTTGACCTCTTTCCCTGTGAGGCTTGCAATATTAATGAAAACCCTGCCCATCCCTACCCATCATGACTGCTGTGAGGAAGAAATGAAAATTCTTAGACAATTCTTTCATAAATAAGACCCTGTAGAAATGGAAATACATTTCTTTCTTGCTGAAATGAATATCATTTGTTTTACAATGTTATTTAGAGTGAGTGTTTGTGTGTGTGTCTGTGTGTGTGTGTGTGTGTGTGTGTGTGTGTGTGTGTGTGTGTGACCTTGTGAGCCAAAGGACCGAAAGATTTCAGCATGTGCATCATGGACTACAAAAGTGTTCAAGGTATAACAGAGGGAGACTTAGGCAATTGTCTTCTGGTTCCTTTAGAGTGTAGATCTGATGTTACAAACCAAATTAGTCTCATAGTTTTTTGCTTGTTTGTTTGTTTTTGCTTTTAGTTTCCCTGGAATACAATTGGGCTTCTTGGACTGTGTACTCACTATAGTGGCGCATTTAGTTTTTATAATATATAGTATGGCTCTTACAGCTGGGAATATTTATTATCAAGACCTTGACTGGAAAAACAAATGCTAAGTCTTTCTATGCTTTGCCAAAAATGTGTATGAAAATTGTCGTACCAGTCAGGTATGATGGCACCCACCTGTAATTGTACTAACTGGCAGAATGAGACAGAAGTGTGGCAAGTTTGAGGCTACCTGGCCTATGAAGCAAGTTCTAGGCCAACCTGTATGACTTAATGAAATCTTGTCCCAGAAAAAACTAATCAATCAAAAAATAAAATCAAAATACTTGCTTTCATAATTCAGGTAAAAAGTAAAACATCCATTTTGACCCCTTCCCTGCTTTTTGGTACTTATATTCATCAAGAGAATAGCACACAAAAGGAAGCTTGCGGGGCTCTGGCCTCTCTTTTAGGTTCCATCCACATGTGCTTCCAACATTGTCATTGTCCATATAGACCATGAAGATAGTAATCTTCTTCCCCAGGGTTTGCTAGAAGTTTGTAAGGATTTTGGTTTTCACACAAGTATTATTAGAACTTTCTAGAATACGAGGTAGCTCTGCCAATTGATCATTCAGACTTCACATTAAACTAATAGCATCTGCAAGTATAAAACTTCAGCAAATACCCTCCATGCTTTCTTCCCTGGTGTCTAGAAATCTCTGCAATTGTTTGCATCTCTCAGTCTACCTATTGCTAAAAAATGGCCAATTCAGACTCAAGAGACTGCACATAGTCAGGCCTTGCCCAAAGTCAGAAGAGACTTGCCTCCATCAGTGAGCTAGCTCTGGGTAAAGACATGCCCTGTAAAAAAAATAATTAAATTATGTTTGGGGCCATTTGTAGAAATAATTAGTTAAATTGTTTACCAGTATTTATATTTTGTTAATTGTTTCGGCAGCTGTTAATCTTTAACCAGACATTATAAATGAGCACACACAGACACCATGTGGATCTTTAACAAGCCTAGGCCTGGATGGAGCAATCTTAGCCCATCTAAGCTAGCTCTTAAGTCTATTACCCAAATATGACCCCATATATATACATACGTCCCCTTGGACTGCCATTCTCCATGATATGGCAATGTTCCTGGCCATATGGAATGAAGTTCTTTTTTCTAACCCATGGCGTGTGTCTTCTTCTTCCTGCTCCTGGCTGGAATGAATTAATCCTCTGTCTAAAGTTCTAATCCTGTTCTAATCCTGTTCTAAAGATTCCTGTTCTAATCGCAAGAAGTCCCACCTTTCTCTGTCTTTCCCCAATCTCAGGACTCAGCATTTTATTTAACCAATCAGAGACAATGTAAGTAACAGACAGCAAGCAGGATCAATTAAATGCTTAGCACAACAGTATCAATGCCCTTTAAAGCTTCCCATCCCACTGAATTCTAAAGAAGAGATTTAAGAGTATCCTTCTAGAGGAGTGAAATTCATGTTAGTACAATGGAGTATGTAAGTATTATAAGTTGAGGATCTTCATGTGTTCATGTCAATAGGGAAAGGCAGAGTAGGAGTGTTGTAAACAAATGCCTTTGAGAAACAAAACAAAAATGCCAAGTTCCCTTGAATTCACTCATCTTAGGTTGGCAGCAGACTTCCCTCACATCAGGAAGTATCTCAGAAGTGATACATGATCGGATTTTCACAGTCATCTTTTGTATGACAGGTTTTGATAAAGTAGAAGTTGTCTAGGGCTGCTCCTGTGGTGACAGATGGGGAATGGAGAAAGCTATGTCCAGATTAACATGTGAAGGAAACCAATTGTCAGAGAATGGCAGGCAGTAAGAGAGTCCCCATATGGGCTCCATACAACAAGCATAGCATGTCCCCATAAGAGCCCTTGGTGAGCAAGGAGAGGACTAAATGAATGACCTAGAATGGGCCATGTAACCTCCTTAGGTGGTACTTTTGATTATATGCCTTTTTCTTCTCATTGCCCACTTGCATTGTCAGGAGTGCTCCCCTTTAAAAAAAAATTGTCACTGTTCACATTTGTAACCATGTGTTACTGGTGTCATTCATTGCCCAGATACAAAAGACCTTGAAAACTTTAGTGTCTCCCAGGGACTCAGATCTGTGACTGTGACATTCCCAAAACTCCTGATTTTATGTAGAGGGTGATCAGTTTATGGTAGCCTGGTCAGGATTGTCTTGATTTTATAAATGAAAGTCCATTGTTTTGGATCTTAAAAAACTAATGAGCAATCAGTAAAACTGAGTTAGAGTAGTAGATAAAATAACAACTCAATTTGCATATTGAGCAAGAAATATGAAAAATATTATCAAATATCACTATGGAGCAGAAGTGAGACTTGATAAAAAGGGAAATGAACAAGACAAGTGTGAGGACTCCCTTAAGTTATTACATGTTATAGAGGATATGGACCTAACCATTATCTTTTAAGTACTCTAAGTTCGCATTCTATTATGGCTAAGAATTAGCATGATAGCACAGCACTTGAAACTTGTCTTGAGAATTAGATAAGGCTAGTTTAAACTCTGACTCTGCCATTTATAAACTGAGGGATATTGAACTCTTTACATAAACTCTCGGGACTTCATTTCATGATCAATATGTAAGAAGGTAGCTATTGATAGCAGCTGCCTTGTAACATTTAGGGAAAGATCAAACAAAGCATCAGAAAACACTGAGACATACCAGGAACATACTGTGTGATTGCTGTTAGCCTATTATGATATTTTTCTACACTTTTTTTTTCCTTTTTCAGACTTGTTAGTACCATGTGGTTGTCTCATAGGCAATTCCAAATAAATTTGCCTACATTCGAACCCCTCATCCTGGTCTCCAGACAGCTCTTTCTTCTGTACTGCCTTTCTGATTGTAGAAAGGAAGTTATCTTAGCCTGAATCCTTGGACCATTCTTGACACCTTTCTTTCCTTAGCTCTCTACATACAAGCTATGATATTTTTTATTTTGTAAATACCTAACATTGACTATCCATTCACTCATTCTCTCATTGATGAATTCCTTTTTATTAGAAAATTTATCTGGTTGTCAGTAACTACTGTAAACTATGGGAATGTAGTACTACAGTCACTTAAGTATAAACATGAGCACCAGTAATTCATCTTTCTCCATTCTTCACAACCTGACATCATTTTTTTCTTTTGGGACATGGCTTGGCAATGTAACCCTTACTGTCCTGGAGCTCAATACACAGACCAAACCTGCCTTGAATCTGTGGCAGTCTTCCCACCTACATTTCTTTAAGTGCCGAGATTAAAGGTACATGCTACTCTACCTGGAATACATTCATCTCTTACATGCCCTACCTCTACATCACACATATCAATGCCTCTATTATTCCCTGCTCCAGACTTGGTTCAATTTCAATTTCCTTCCCTAAACTATGATAATAATTTCATAAATGGCCAATATGTTTAAAAATCTTTAAAAATTAATCATTAAAGACTCTTCAGTGTTTCCACATTGCTTTCATAGTAATCGCCAAAATTCCTAGCGTTTTTCAAGCTTATATGTGATCTGTCTTCTTTTTAATCTCTGTTATCTTCTAACATTGCCTCATGTGTACTTCTGATAGTTTCCTTAACAGGTCATATTGTTTTAGGTCTTCATGTCTTCACAAGTGTTTCCTCTAATTGGAAGGTTCTATTTTCTATATTCATATATCTTTTGGCCCCTTAGTCCTTAAAATGTAGGTTAAGGGTTACCTCCTCTCCTAGTTTTGCTTAGTGCCTTTGATGACATAACATACGTTTTCTGTGTCACATTAAGGGGGCTGTGTGCTTAATGCTTGATTCAAAACATGGCTCTGGGAGCAATATCTTTATAAGCTCTCACACTTTCCAGCCAAGTAGTTTGAAGTAGATTATTTAATATTAGCTGTTTTTGTCTGTGAAATATACAAAGTTGTCTGTAGAGCCAACCCAAAAGAATGTTCTAAGGACTAAATTTATAAATACACATGTTTCCAACAGTATCTGGCACATGGCAAACACAATGTTGTTACATATTAATAGCATCAGCATAATAGTTTACTAAGTACACAACATGGTACTATTTCTAGGAGTGGGGACCATGGATTGCTAGATATTATAGCTTCAGGACTCCTGCTGGTACCTAGTGCATAGCTATTCAATAAATGCTAATTAAAGTACACAAGTGAATGAATGAATAAAAAGATGAAATAAAGAAATGTAGAACTGAAACTCATTGTCTTACCAAAAGCAATTAAGATCCAAACCCAACAATTCCCACTGAACCTATATGAAGTATATTACCTGAAGGAGGCATAGATTAATGGCCTACCTAGCCCATTTTTTGTGTATGTATTATCTACTGTGTATGTACAGTAGGGGAAAATATGACACCTTGGCTCCTTTTGTAAATGCTAGGAGTTTTTGCCTTCATTATCATGTTAAGCCTTGGAAAAATAATCAAAGACACTATCCTTTATTCAAAAAATGACATCCTAAGTAATCACACACACACACACACACACACACACACACACACGAAAGAAAAGGAAAGAAAAGGAAGGAAAAGGGGAATAAAGTTCTCAACCATGGAGTTATCTGTGTTCCATCCTCCTCATGCTAAACACTTGGATGAATTATTTTGAGAATTTTTGCTTCCAGATTAATCAGAAAGTGGATAACCTGGAATGAATGACAGCACAGAAAGAAGAACATCTTTGCTTCACATAAATGGAGGCAGGCTGACCTAGATTTGGGGCTGTACAATTTCACTAGAAAAGGCTTCTTGATGATGCCTTTAATAGGGAGTTTGGAGAAAGCTTCCATTTGATTGACAAGTCTTCCATAATTAAGATGTAGTCCAAACTCACAGCAAGACCATTTTTTTTTAAAAATGCCATCAAATGTTACAAGCCTTATTATAAATTATTACCTTCCTTCTGTCTGTTTCTCTTTGTCATTATTATTCTGTGGGGTTTGATCTTGTCTTCCTTCAACTAGATAACTAGGCAAGTTGGGCTTATTTGCTACAACATTTCTCACCTCTTGTCTGATCCGAAAATCAAGGAGTTCCCAGATCACTGACTGGAGTACTGAGGCAATAGATTTAACACTGTTATCCAGATATAATGAGGTAGGGGGACAGTTGGCCCAGGGCTCTGTCATGAAGAGGTGTATATATATATATATATATATATATATATATATATATATATATATATCATGTTGTGACCACAAATTTTGCTAGCATCTCCCAAAAGGTCTCTTACTAAAAATGATTTCCTAAGTCTCACATAACTTCATGTGGGCTGAGATAAAGTTTTATAGGAAAGAATTGTTTACTTCAATTAGGGATCATTATGTTTTTTTTTCTTTCTCATACCTATGTTTCGTAGATGAGCTCTGGCTACACCACCACATGGTTACACTATAGTTCATGGGGGCAAAGTATATGATCAATTTGGTTAATTCAGTAAGACACTTTGAAAGAGGACAATAAATAAATAAATAAATTCTGATTAATTCTGTTATGAACAATGTTTAAGGGAGACAAAGTTGAACATGATGGTACCCTGCCCTCTCACATGGACTACTGCCACATATACCCACCTCCATGAGAGCTTTTGTTGAAAACCAAGTAGAATGTTTATTGCAAGATTCAAAGCTAAAGCCAGGGGAGTGGCAAAGACTTTGGGGTCAGATACTCACTACTTTGCCACTTATTGCAATTATAACTAGCAGTGGCAGTAATATCTACAGTGTTTATTATGTTCTAAGTCTATCCTGAACACTGTATAATTTTCATTTTGTTCTTTGGTTGCTCATTTCACATATAGGGAAACTAAGGCATGGTGAGGTTATCCTAACTCCACAAAGATATGAATATACAGGCAAGTCAGTGACAGACTCTGAACTCAAATATAGGTTTGTCTGAATATTAATAAATTTCATCTTCTACTTTCCTGACAAGCAGCTGATCTTCAGATAATTTAAAATTGCATTTCCCAATGTTTTAAAGACAGGCTACAGGGACACCAGTGAGTTGATCCTTCACCATTCAGAGGGCCAAAAAAGTCTGAGATGGCCAGCTTCTTCAAACAATAACAGCTTTGCCATTTTTTTCCTTGATAGAGTGTCACATGGTATTCATTTCCATGTATCAATAACATGAAAAGTTTTAGGCATCATGATTTTATTGGTATGAATTTCAGTGTCCTCATCCAAATATAGAACTCATCATACTTTGTGCTTGAGATTTTGTAAGGGCTAAATGAGATAATGTTTTTTGTCAATATATATTACTGTTCTTTAGAGAAATAATATATATGTATATACACATATGTATATATCAGACATGTAGATGAGAAGATGTCAGATAGCTATCAAGAGTGATAGGGACATGTATTTTACAAGTAACTTATGTAGTAGTCATGATGGGTTGTGAGTTCACAGGATCTACAGTCATCAAGGTAGAGACCGAGGATGACTGATGGTATAAATTATAGCCTGAAAGTCAGCAGTCTCTAGACACAGAAAAAGCCCATGTTTCATTTAAAACCAAAAGGCATGAAGGAAACTGATGTCCTGGCTCTAAAGCAGTCAAGCAGAAGGAATACTCTTGTAGTCAGCCTTTTGTGTGTGTGTTCTGTTCAAGTTGATGGATAAGGCCAAAACAAGTGGCATTAGGGATGATAATCCATTTTACTGAGTCAACTAATTCAGATGCCAGTTTCTTTCTCCCCCAGAAACATCCTCAAATAAACATCCAGAATAATGTTTGACCAAATGACTGGATAGTGGCTTAATCAATTTGACATATAAATTAGTCATCACAGTCACCTAACATGATATCTCATCTATGGTTGTAATTTAATGAATGATCCCTCAATTCAGACCTCCTTCCTTTATATATACAATAGAACTATATAGTATGCTGGAGTATCATCTCCATTTTACAGCTGAGAAAGTTGGATCAAAACACAGACACATTTTAGTTGCCTGTTTTTTAGTTAACAGGATATAACCTTCATAGAAGTCTTTGTTGACTCATGATTTAGTAAGGGCATGAGACCATCTAATAGTTAAGTACACATTCCCTTTTCCTTCTCCAATTTGCCCTAAATAATCTAAATACACATAGTCTCATCATAGGGATAGTAGGTTAGTCAGATAACTGTCCAGGCAGTCACTGGTTTGTCATTTCTTAGTATTGGAAGCTGCAGGCCCTGCACTTCCTATATAATCAGATATATTTATCCCTCTCAGGTCTCTGAGGTGGTTGAAGAATAGACAGCTAGAGTCTCATAGTTAAATTTTGAGTTGTTTAGGAATCAAGAGGGCGTTCTAGATCTAAGAAGATGGTTATAATAGTGATGCAAGTTAGTATGAAAGCTAAGTCAGTTATAGAACTTAAATTCATGGAGATGGTTAGATGGTAGAAAGTTAAAGTCAGGGGCCAAATATGTATGAACTGGACATTGGGAAGGTATACTAGGCCATTTAACTCTCATAAATGTGGCATATTTATTTCTGTTGTTTTGTATAGTATTTACTGTTATTAGAGAAGGAACCATTTGTTGGACTGAAAGGGGAAGCTGTTGGGGGGAAGAGGGTTGAAGGGTGGGACAGGAAGGGGGAATAGGGAAGGGTTTGTGACTGAGATGTAACTTGAAGAAAATAAAATAAAGTATTTAATAAAAAAAATCTGTTGAGGGCTGGAGAGATGGCTCATAGGTTAAGAATATTGACTGCTCCTCCAGAGGACCAGGGTTCAATACTCAGCCCCAACATGGCAGTTCACAACTCTCTGTAACTCTTCTTCCAGTGGATCCGACACCCTCACACAGACATACATTCAGTCAAAACAACAATGTATATGAAAATAAACAATTTTTAAAAATCTTTGATATCTATACAAAAGAGAGAGAAAGAGGGGGGAGGGAGTGAAGGAGGGAGAGAGGATATGTAGGGTGTTTGTTATTCCTCTTCAAGTATAAGACATTCTAATTTAGAAAACAAAACAAAAACAAAATAAAAGTCCTGCTAATTCCCAAAGACCCTAAAAGATAACATAAATAAAGTGAAGTCAGGTAAATCCCTTTGGTTACAAAGTGTTTCACAGTTTCTCTTAAACAAGATTCTGTGGATGGCTATAACGGGACCGGATAGGCTCTCCTTGTTCTACCTGTAAATTGTAATGATTCTAGGCAATTATGAAAGCCATCAGGATTGCATGCTTTAGCTTTGAAAGCTATAAGAAACCAGGAAGGTGTCCAACTCAGTTCTCATTTCCTAATTATTTCATGATATCAGAATCAATGTCATCAGAGATAAAAAGGACATTTTTAGAAGTCACAACTGATTCTTTGTCATGAGAAGTTTACATGCAGACTAGTAATAAAGACACCATCCAAAGAGTCAGAAAACAAAAGGTAAGCCTTTGAATCCTTTGTTGGTGTCAGCTGGAAAACAGTGTGCAAATATTATGATAATAGGAAACAAATTACAAGCAAGTATATGAAAATGTTCACAACATCTTAGGGAGTTATTAGGATAATGAGTTGATCTATTCTTGCAAATGTCAACTGAATTATCACAGCGGATATTATACACTATTTTCAATAGCATAAATTATCATTCCTAATATTAACTTTTCCATATCAATTTTTTACTAATAAAAATTATTACTAATATAGTAGTAAATTAAATTATATTTAATATTGCTACTATTAACTAACACACAAGTAACCAATATATGAGTGTTCACTAGATGTTACATTCCATTTGTTCTAAGTGCCTGACACTTAAAATATGAAAGGGACACATAAATGTTATTTGCTGGAGAAAAGGGACTACTCTAGGAACATCAAACTCCAAAGACTCATTTTATGTTCACAACTCCATTCCTACCATTCTCCTTGCTGATACCAGTACAGATCCTCCTAGAGCCAGGCCTCATGTGGCCAGGCTCAGGCCTTCCTTGGATGATCAGCTCCAGGAACATCATCCCTCCCTCAGAGTATATCCTCCCTTTGAATGTTCGTGCTTCCATTACATTCTGAAGGTCACTGAGAACTGTCTATTTGCATTCCTAGTGGTATCAGAATTTCCTGCCTTAGCTCATTCAAGATGACTGATCCAACCTTCCCCAAGGTTGCTGCTGGACAAACCTACAGGATTTGAGGAGATACAAACCTTGGCCAGAGATAGAATTAGGGCAAATGTTGGAATGGACAAGGTGGAGAAACTCCCCCCCTCCCCTGGTTCGTTAATGTCCTATCTGTACACAAAATGATCCTTGAGTTTACTGTGTGGCTCATGTTCACAGTGCTAGTTGACAGCAATATGACTGGATGGTTGTGGAAAGAATGGAAGTACTCAGTGTCTAAGAACTGCTTTCTGAAGATGAAAATGGAGGCTATTAAGACATTGCTACTTCTCACAGAGAAGTTATAGACTAAATCCAAGAATCAGTAAGATCTCAGCCCAACCTACTTGAGCAGGTACCTAAAGGCAATTGTTCACAAGGAAGCCATGTGAATAGTGGAGGAAATAGTATACTAGGCATATAGCACAACATTTATAAGGGCTGCATGTAAGAAGTGTCCTCCAGGTTTTCTGAAATATATGTGGCCTTTGCACAGAAAAATTTATGTTGACAATAGTAAAATTATTTAACAACTAGCTAGTTCTCAAACTTATTTGGCCCCATATCCAATTCTGAGGATTAGTTGCAACATCAAACAGTTTTTATGCTTGTGTGTGTATGTATATTTGTACATATAATGTTTTATACTTATGTTTATATTTTCTACATGATACATTTTAAGACACATAATATGAAACCATCACTACCTGTACTGACTTATGAAAACAGCAATTTATATAGTTCTATTATGATTAACATGCAAATATGAGCAGAGATGCAGTTTAGTAGTAGAGTGCTTGCAAAGCATGCGTCAGGCCCTGGTTTCAATCCCTAATGCCACACACAAAAAAATTATAATTATGCATGTGCTTAGTTATGTGTATGTTCTTCATATGCCATATAACAATACAAGTAAAATAAACACATTATGTATGTAGATACAAATCTACAAAATAAATTTCATGAAATCTACTAGATTTATATGTAATTTATAATACATAAATAATAAATTCCATAATAATTTAATATCTTATAGTACAGCATGTACTGACTGGTCTTATTGTCTTATTGTGACTTGGCACAAACTAGAGTCATATAAGAGGAGGGAAACTCAATTGAGAAAATGCCTCCATAAGTTTGGCTAAAAGGCATTTTCTTTTTCTTTTTTATAACATTTATATATTAATTCAAGTTACATCTTGATCACAGATCCCTCCCTATTCCTCTCCTAGTCCCACCTTCCCACCCTCAACTCTCTTTCCCATCTATCCTTTTCCTCCAATGTGGAGGGGTCCCGACATATCAGCCACCCCCAGTTCATCAGTCATATGGGGGCTATGAGTTTCCTCTTGCTCTGGGGCTGACATAGCAGATCAGCTAAGGTAAACTGTCCCACTGACAGGTAATGAAGTCCATCACTGAGACTGCCCACTCTACTTGCTAAGGGATTTGTATGAAAACAAAGTTGCCTATCATCTATGTTTATATAGGGAGATGTAGGTCTAGTCTAAGCTTTCTTCTTCTTCTTCTTCTTCTTCTTCTTCTTCTTCTTCTTCTTCTT
>CAJQZJ010035351.1:1835643-1863575 GCA_907164525.1 Lophiomys imhausi | reverse complement strand
ACAACATACAAAGCGTTATCTTTCAATCTGGGTTAAAGAAGAAATCAATCTGTCACCTTGGAGCTAAACCAGCTCCAGTGTATATATTTTGAGATCCCAAAGGACAATCTGCCTGCATCGAGAAGGACTTTTGTAAGTAGTCTCCAAACCTAGGTCCCTCCAAATCCCATGTGTGAGTCTCTGAACTCTAATTATTGGGATCAGAGACCTGTGGTTCCCATCTGAAGGGATCAAAGATGTGTTCCACCACTCCTGGATCAAAGTCTTTCTCTATTTAGAGTTTGCCCTGCATCAGGCTGACCCTGAGCTCCGGGATCTGCCCATTTCTGTCTCCAGTGTGTGTGCTGGGAGCTGGGACCAAGGGTGTACTCTTCTTGAATGGTGGGACCAAGAGTATGCACCCTCACCACCCCGCTCCATATGACTCCAGAATACATAAGACCACCAACTCTACGGTGCTCCCCCCGTCTCCGCTGAAGTCAAAGGCATGGGCCAACACCACAATTCTCTTGTATTTTACCTTAGCTCCACGTCTTCTCGACACCTGGAGGTCTGCAAAACCAGGCCGAATGGCTGTATCCTCTATTCCATTCAAAGTGTTTCAGCCCTGCTACCTGCCCTTTTTTTTTCTTTAGTTAATAAATATGTCTGTCAGAGAAACAGGACCCAAAGGCTGAAGACTGATGCAGGAATGTATGGAGAGAAAATGGGAACTGTCCAGGCAGTCACTGGTATGTCATTTCTTAGTTTTGGAAGCTGCAGGCCCTGCACTTCCTATATAAGCAGATATATTTATCCCTCTCAGGTCTCTGAGGTGGTTGAAGAATAGACAGCTTGAGTCTCATAGCTAAATTTTGAGTTGTTTAGGAATCAAGAGGGTGTTATAGATCTAAGAAGATACTCTTAAAAGTGTATTGCAAGTTAGTATGAATGTTGAGTCAGATATAGACCTTTAAACTCATGGATATGGTTAGATAGTAGAATGTTAAAGTCAGGGGCCAAATATGTATAAACTGGACATTGGGAAGGTATACTGGGCCATTTAACTCTCATAAATGTGGCATATTTATATCTGTTGTTTTGTATAGTATTTACTGTTATAAGAGAAGGAACCATCTGTTGAACTGAAAGGGGAAACTTCTGGGGGGAAGAGGTTGGAAGGATGGGATAGGAAGGGGGAATAGGGAGGGGTTTGTGACTGAGATGTAACTTGAAGAAAAAAAAATATTTAAAAAAATAAAAAAATTAAAAATAAATAAACATAAAGAAAAAAACAAATTTTTAATGTTTTTTATTACTTCAGGTTACATCTCCATTACAGTGCCCTCTTTTCATCCCTCCCATTCCTGCCCTCCCACCCTCTTCCCCCTATCCCTTCCATCCCACTCCTCTGAAGTGGAGTGTCCCTACATATCAGTTTTTGATCTTAGCCATTCTGACTGGTGTGAGATGGAATCTCAGAGTTGTTTTGAGTTGCATTTCCCTGAAGACTAAGGATGTTTAGCATTTCAAGTGTCTCTAGGCCATTAGAGATTCCTCTTTTGTGAATTCTTACTTTACCTCTGTCCCCTATTTTTGATTGTATTATTTTGTTTCTTTGTGTTTAATTTCTTAAGTTTTTTGTAAATTTAGGATGTTAGCCTTCATTCAGATGTGGGGTTGGTGAAGATCTTTTCCTAATCTGTTCGTTGCTGTTTTGTTCTAATGACAGTGTCCTTTTACTTACAGAAGCTTTTCAGTTTCATAAGGTCCCATTTATTGACTGTTGGTTATTGCTCAGGAAGTTGTTACCTGTGCCAATGAGTTTGAGGCTTTGCCCCACTTTCTCTTTTATTAGATTTAGTGTGTCCAGATTTATGTTTAAGTCTTTGATTCATTTAGACTTAAGTTTTGCTAATCAGTGTTTGATGTGGGCAGTGGCATCTCCGGGCTGTTGGTTTGGGTTTCCATGAGAAAGCAGACTGAGCAACCCATGGGCAGAAAGCCAGTAAACAACACCCCTTTATGGCCTCATTATCTCCTATCTCCAAGTTCCTTCCCTGATTGAGTTCCTGTCCTGACTTCCTTCAATGAAGAACAGTAATGTGGCTGTATAAGTGAAATAAACCCTTTCCTCCTCAACTTGCCTTTGGTCATGGTGTTTCAACATAGCAATAGTAACTCTAATTAAGACAAAACACAGAACGAATATGCATACTATGAGCAGAATGATTATACACATATTAAATTAAATTAGCATGAAACATTAACATGTGCTAGAATATTTCATTATACCCCTTCCCTGTTTCAAAGTGAAATTAACAGGGGATATGTACTCTGTTCCCTAACTTGGAGAAAAAAATTAGTGACCCAACTTATTGTAAATGTGAAAGAAAAGTAATTTATATTGAAATAATATATATTATCATATGCAAAGAATTTAAAGGTACAACACAAAATCAGCAAAATAGATATAAAATTTAAATAAGCATGTGTATCTGATATTACGAAAGTAAAATGTGACCAATCGTTCTGAAGCAATCTCTGTGGCATATTCCCATAGGTCTGTACACACCTGGAAGTACACTAGAATCCTCAGTTGGTTGGCCTATATTCACCTTTTAAGACATAGTATTAATTGCTGTTTTTCAAGGTTTTATTGTATATATATATATATATATATGTATGTATATATATATATACTATATATATGTGTATGTTTGTGTGTGTATTTATGTATGTATGTATGTATGTATGTATGAATGCATGTATGTAAACAATTTAAACATTAGAAAACTAGTGACTGTCCACCTAGCAGATATTTAAGATGAATAGGAAGTTGTGTGCTCTTGTTAAAGGGGACATTAAGTATGTTGGAAATGTTTTATTCCTTTAATAAAACAGAGCTTCTGAAATTGAGTGGGAAAATGTAAACATTATTAATTTGGGATTCATTTTAGTTTTTCATAATATTGAAACCAAAGAAATATATTAAAAGGAGACTATCAGGGAGCTACCCTAAGTGAGTATGTGAATTTCATCTTGACCATGAACCTCATCAATACTCAGACAATTCATGTTTTTGATTTTGGGTTAAAGCCTATCTAGTTTGATCTTTATTTCTTTTAAACATAAGAGCCAACTTTTTTCAGTTCAGATACCTCAATGAAGAGGCAGAGGGGGATAAGAATCCAAGCTTTCTGATCTCCAATAAACTGTGTGTTATTTTCATAACCTTAGTTTTGAGGTCTTGGTGATGACCTGAATGACATGACAAATCCTCAGTTAAGCCAGAAGGATGTTATTCTCCTCCATCATTCTCTAAACTATGACCAAAAGTAGATTCAGATGTTTTAGAAAGTATCTTCAATAACCCAAAGGTTAGCTCCTAGTTAGAATTAAATTAGTAACCCCTGTACTTTGCTCCAGTAGCACTGAATAATGTGAGGTCATGGGATGAGAATATACAAATGTGTTTGCCTACCAGGGAGGAGGCTTAGTGTTCAATCCCCAACAATGCCAGGAGATTGGGGAGACCAGAGTGGCAATATTGGAAGGTCATTTAGAAAGATTACAATAAAAGAACACAAAAAGGAACATTCAAAATCAGCACATGCCACAAAAGCAAAACTAGAAATTTCACAATACTAAAAGGCTTCTACAAAGTAAACAGTCAACATGGTGAAATCAAACTATGGAATGGGAGAAAACATTTGTAAACTATATAGGTAGGGAGTTAATGTGTGTGATACTCAACTCAGAAAAACATTCTAATTAAAAATAGACACCAGCACTAAAGCTGGTTTAGCTCCAAAATAACAAAATAATTTCTTCTTTAAACCAGATTGAAAGATAACACTTTATATATTGTCAAAAACCAAATTTGCTTCAGGAGAAATATTACCTACCCCCCCCAAAAAAGAGGGTGATTGTCCCTGAGTGAGGAATAGGTCAGGGCTCTGTTCTTATCATTCCAGGAGAATCAAAGCATCCATTCAAGGAACCCAGGGACAACTGGACAACGGAAACCTCAGCAGAAATCAGAATCAGACACCAAAAGAAGACGAGTGACCCAGATGATTCAGCCTGACAGACTCCCTCAATAGATGTCTCCATCAAAAGCCTACAACCACAACAACTCAATATCGCTAACACCATTCAGCCCTACACAATGCCCCAGCCAGAACCTCAGTAAAGCCTGGAAGTTCAGCTTCCGCCTACAAACTCCTTAGGTCATCTAAACAGCTGAGAACAGAAGGACTGAACATAAAAGGATTGTATAAACATTTTTAACCATTTTTTCCATTTTGGTTTGGGCCCCAAACAGGTTTACTACGACCCAAATCAGCAGGAAGTCATTTTAAGAGAGCGACGTCCCATACCCAGAGGTGGGGAGGGTGTTTCTCCGCCCCCCCCCCTTTTTTCGGTTATTTGAAGGACAACTGAAAACACTGTTATTTAGGGGAAGAGATTACAAGTTGTTAAATGGTCCTGTTTAATGGGTTTTGGAGGTTAGACCCAGGGTATTCCTTCTTTCCCTTTTCTGTATCCTTCTTTATCTCCTATGTAGGAATGCACGGACGAGAGAAAAATCGAGAAACATCACAGGAAGGATCAAGAAGAAAGGTCACATTATTGAATATGCCCTTATACCCTTGTATATTGATACAAAATTAATAATATATTTGGCTAAAGTGGTATTGACCATTGTTTATTGTGCAAAAATAAGATTGTATTGGTCTAAGTCAGTATTGATATTTGTATATTGATACAAAACTAAGATTATAGTTGGCCACAATGGTATTGACCCTTGTACATGGATGCAATATTAAGATTGTATTGGGCCACATAGGCATTGATCTTTGTATATTGATACAAAATTAAGAGTATATTTAGCCACATTTGAATAGATCTTTGTATATTGATGCAAAATTTAAGGTAACTCTTCCTAATGGTATCGTACTTAGAGATACTTAAAAATGAAATGTGAAGTTCTGGCCTCTTGATACCAACCGTCTTAAACTGTTTAGGATATTTAAGAAAAACAAACTCCTGGTCATGCATGCATGTCACCTTGTTAGCTACTAAGACAGTCTATCACAGATATTCTCTAAGCTACTCAGTAATCAAGTTGTTAAGAGACAAGCAACATTTGCTTATCTAAATACAAGAGATAGATAGGGCATCTTCAAAAACCCCAAGAGATCTGCAGAATATGGCATTCAAAGATGTGGTCTTAAATTAGATTTTTTTTTTGATATCGTGACATATCAGCTCCTGACAGCACCCCCTATTCTACTCCAAGTAGAAGAAAAGCATCGAAGAATCTCCAGTGTGAGATGGTTGAATTAGTGGCAAGCCTATCTCTTGACATGTAAAAACTCCTTGCTTCAACTGCAGACAGACTGCTGTCCAAAAAGGACAAAACTTGGTAGCAGGGAAGTCGACAGCCTAGCTCTGCCAAGACAGGGTAGGTTAGTCCTTCATAATCCCTGCTCTACAATAAATGTCTGTCAGAGAAACAGGACCAAAAGGCTGAAGACTGATGCTGGAATGTATGGAGAGAAAATGGGAACTGTCCAGGTAGTCACTGGTTTGTCATTTCTTAGTATTGGAAGCTGCAGGCCCTGCACTTCCTATACAATCAGATATATTTATCCTTCTCAGCTCTCTGAGGTGGTTGAAGAATAGACAGGTTGAGTCTCATAGCTAAATTTTGAGTTGTTTAGGAATCAAGAGGGCGTTCTAGATCTAAGAAGATGGTTATAATAGTGATGCAAGTTAGTATGAAAACTAAGTCAGTTATAGAACTTTAAACTCATGGAGATGGTTAGAAGGTAGAAGGTTAAAGCCAGGGGCCAAATATGTATGAACTGGACATTGGGAAGGTATACCGGGCCATTTAACTCTCATAAATGTGGCATATTTATTTCTGCTGTTTTGTATAGAATTTACTGTTATAAGAGAAAGAACCATTTGTTGGAATGAAAAGAGAAGCTGTTGGGGGTGGAAGAGCGTGGAAGGGTGGGACAAGAAGGGGGAATAGGGAAGGGTTTGCGACTGAGATATAAATTGAAAAAAAATAAAGTACTTATTAAAAAAAATAGACACCAGAACTAAACAATTTGCAAAGCAATACATACAAATATCTAACAGGCTTATAAAATAATGCTCAGTGTCATTGTTCATTAGAGAAATGAGAATGAAAATTACACCAAGACATCATGAAACACGTGTTAAGATGACTATTATAAGAAAGACTTAATAAAGTAGTTGGCAAGAATGTGGAGAAAAGACGACCCTTGTGTACAATTGATGATTATTTAAATTAATACAGCAGTTAGGAAAGGCAGTATGGAAATGTTTTATAAAATTAAAATAGTCCAGTCACTTGATTTTACCAATGAAAACTCAGGAGTCAGAGGCTGGGTTGAAAACTTGCTAGCAAACTCAGAGATGCAGAGAAAACACCCAGCTAACATTTCTGTTCCACCAAAGTCCCAGCCAAAAGTCCTAAACTAAACAGCCCAGAGCTTAAAATGCTCAGAAGAACCTAGAAGAAGCCTAGGAGAAAATCCTGAAGGAGAAAACTCAAAGGAAGAAGAACTCTGAAGGAGAAAATTTATGAAGGAAAAAGAACTCAAAGGGAGAACTCCAAACTTCTTCTTCATGCTGCTTTAAATATCCTTCAGCTCAATGACCTTCATTTCTGTTTAATCCCTGTCAGCTGGTTTCTTGTTCTGCCTCTTGACCTAGGATTAATTTTATCTAATCTTGTATACAGAAAGCTCTTGGATTAAAGGTGTATGCTTAGAGCTGAGCCACACCATAAACATTTGTTTACAATAAACAAAAAGTTCTAGTATTAAAGGCTGAGCTATACCATAATTAGAAATGAGCTTTTACAGTTTCTTGGGTTTCACAATGCGATCAACTATTCTGCAGCATGGAAGTTCTTTAAAAATTAAAAATAAAACTGCATCTAGATATGTAACCAAAATGTATCTCACTGGTGTGTCAATGGAATATTTGTGTAGGAAACCTATTAAATATATAAATATTATATATGTAGGTTGTTACATATCAAGGTATCTTGCACATCCATATTCATTGAAGCACTATTCACAATAGCTAAGGCACAGAGATCAAGCTGTCAACAGATGAATGAACAGGGAAATGTTTATATATATACAATCTGTATGTGTGACAGAATAGTATCCACCTTTATAAAATAATTTTATCATCTGAAACAGCATGGGAAATTATAAAAACAAACAAACATTATGCTAAGCAAAATAAACCAAGCACGGAAAATCAGTTGCAGCTTGATATCATTTACATGTGGAATGAGAAAAAAAAGTAAACTTGTGAAAGAGTCTAGAATGATGAGTACAAAGGGCAGAGAGAAGATAAGAGATTTTGGTTGGAAGGCATAAGTTTTCAGATGAACAGAAGATTAGGTCAAAGAGATCTATTTCCTTAATTAATTACTATAGATAATATATAGCTAAATGTTTTAAACATTTTATTTATTCTTTATGAGTTTCACAATATGCACCCAAGTCCTGCTCATCTTCCTGTCCCCTTGTATCTGTATCTGCTCTTTGCCCTTGCAACCTCCCCCCAAATAAAAAGCACACAAACAAACAACAACAAAACACAGAAAATATCCCAACCATTCACAGATGATAAAGATTTTGGAGTGGCCCAGATCAGAGTCCTGGATCAGGGCCTGGGTGGTAGCTGAGCTGGTTAGCCCCCGACTCTCCCTTATCCACACCGCCAGGGTGAGCTCTCCATAGTTGAACATCTTTTAGAGAAATTTCAAATGCTTTCATTAAAAAATGAGAAATACATGAGTTGAAGAGTATAGTAATCAGCTTAATCATTTTACAGTAGACAAAGATATCAAAACATAAACTTGTATACTATAAGTCCATAAAAGTATTCTCACTTTAAATAAAGCCAATAAGAGAAGAATATAACAACCCAAGGAAATATGATGTCCAATATACTTCAGTATCTATGGGAATAAAGAAATGGAGCTGTATTTGAATTACAGCAGAAATGGTAAGGCTTAATATACTATGGGAGCAATGATTAAGGGGAAGGTCAGTGGGAAGAAAAATATAAGATTCATGGATTACACCCAACATTTTTGACTCTGATAATCACAAACTATTATGTGAGGCGGGACTGAACTGGCACAGGAAAGCAGCTTACTGCCAAGTATTCAGCATTTAAGTGGGCACTTGCAAGCCTGAAAGTGGGGCTGCAGGCAGTGCTGATATCCCGCATGGATGTATTTACTTGCTGTTGTCAGCATTAACATTGCTGGATCTGAGAAGAACTGTGCGCTACTGACCATTTCCCAGGAGCTCATCAGGCCTCAGTGATTCAGGAGTAGAGGAGCTGGATGTAATGATGCAGTGTGACTTCAATTCCAGAATACCAACCACTGAGTCTGTTCCATCAGAAAAAAACTCAAAGAGATGATGCTGACAAAGTATCACACAGATCTTGTAATGACAGGGAAATTAAAATGGTTGCCAGCCCATTATTAAGCATAATGACTAGGTTGAAGTGAGATGAAGGGCTTTATTTCAGCAGAACTTTCCCATTGATGAATAGTAGGGGGTAGAAGCATGATAGTGGAACATATAATCCAATTCATAAAAAAATGTAAAGACACTTTCAAAAACACAAAGCAATGATCATTCATTGCATTTATAGAGCTGCAACAGGAAATCTTCTATTGGTGGGTATTGAAGCACAAGTGAAGTTTAAAAGTCAATATTTCTTGTATTTTAAAAGAAATGAGGAATAGACCTTATCCACAAGTCTTGGTTAGAGGCAAATACACACAAATCTAGCCATAAATGCACAAGTCAATTACTTCTTGGAGCATTTGGCTTGCTTTTTCTGGAGAAATGACCATATGAGACAGAGTCCACTATGATAGATATAAATAAGAAGAAATTTGGCTTTAGGGGGGTCACATTGGGCTGAGATAGAAAGAGAATACAAATAATTCTAACATTAAAATTCTAAGATCAGGGTTCATAATATTGTATCCAATAAATATATTAATAGTACAACGTTAAGATAAGTGCACACATCTATGAGTTATAATCATAAAAATTGGGTGATCGTCTCTAGATATTTATATTTTTGGTTGTGAGCCTAGCCTTTAACGGCTGAGCCATCTCTCCAGCCCATCTCTAGATATTCAATTTGAAATACATTGATAAGGGTTAGTTACTATTTACTAATTACAAGGTTTTGACCTCATCTTAGGAAGGAACATGATATATATATATATATATATTATTAATTATTCATTACTTTATAAACATTGTGTATGATTCATAGATAAATAATTGGCATATATTACTCAATGGCTATTATTCCGACAGTGTTTAACTAGGTAAGGACTATGACTCAGCTTGAAAGGTCTAATATACTGGATAGGTGTGGACTCTGCAGCATACATACGTCATCAAGCAGAATTTAATCTTCTACTAAATTGTGAGCTAGAAGGAGGAAGAGTATGAGAGGAAGAATATGAACCACACAGACATTAAGAACCAAAGCTCTGGAATTCACTTTATCCTAGTGAGGGGTTGTTGAGGGAGGTGCTGTTGGCTATCATTGCCCCTCAAGTAACTTTTTTGAGCAAGTCATTTAAAACCTCTGAACTTTTGTTTTCTTTTTAGTAAAATGGGAACATTGAGTCCTTTTCTTCATGAGTGGACATGAGAATGTAATGAGGGGGGAAAACTGAAAAACATCTAAAAAAACATCTAGACATCTAGTATAGTGCTTCCCTATTCAAAGGTTAAGGACTCAGTGAGTTTCTCTTGATGCCACTGTGTTTCCAGGTGCTCCTCACTTGGCCTGTGTGAAAACTTCTTCCTCCCTTTTGAGAAAGATCTCTGCTGTATCCTCAACTTTTGACTACCTCTATCATTACAGTGGTGCCTCCTCATAGTTGTGCTGTAGTTCTTCCCCAACAACCAGTGCTTAGTGCTTGACCTCTATCAAGTTCTTAGTTTTAGAAAGCTAGGGAGAGAAAACTCAAGTGCGACACAAAGACTTGCATAGCTCTCCCTCTAGTGGAAATTTGTTGAATTGCCCCTAATTACTACCCTGTCGATAGGGAGAAAGCTATTAGTAAAAAATGAATGGGATAGTTGACACAGTTTTTAAAAAAATACCCGACTAAAAAAAATGAACGTATTAAGCATACCTAATAAGTTATTATGAGGCTATAGGCTATAAATTGCAGCAAAACTAGTCATCAAAGTGTCTGGAATTTGCATAGTTTCTCTTGGGCCAATGAACTGTTTTACTTAATGGAGATCTTGAGGCAAATTCTGAATTTGACGTAAAAATACAGAATTTACAATTATATGTGCAGCTGTATACGTACTTTCCACTACACCTGTAAAAGAATTGTAATGTGCATGGCCACTAAAGTCTACCTTAACTACACACAGCATTCTTTTTTTTTTAAATTGCATTGATAGTTATCAGTGTTAGCCTCATATCCTCTTACAAGGCTTCATACATTTTTCATAGGGCTTTGTTTTTAAGGCAGGTATGTATGGAAGTAGGAAAGTTAATTATAGAGAGGCTAACGTGCCTTTCTGGGGTGACCTAGGGCACTTTGTTGGCGGTTTCACTCGTTCTCATTCGTAGGAGTCTCCTTGTGGCAAAATAAATTGCATTAATGTCACAGTGTCCATGTATAAGGAGTGTGCACACCCTTTGTTTTGAATCTTAATATCAAGATCCCCAATTACATACCTGTTTACCTGTTTTGCATATTGGAATACAAAATGATTAAAATAAAACTCTGAACATTGTTTAGTGCTTTCTTTGCTCTGCTATTATTATTTTTGGAAACCTTCAATATTAAAGCATTTTCTGCCAAGAAAACTAAATCAAGAGAAATTGAACCTTCCAAAGAACTGAATCAAGGTGGTAGGGATGAGACTTTAAGGAGGTGGACACCCTTTTATATGTTCAACGTGTTTTTTTGCAATAAACTTTACCAACTGCATAATCTCACCATTTGGAGGAAAACAGTGTTTCCTTACCTGTGGTGCCTCTGTTCACACTTGTAATGAATCAGACAGACTCAGTTATAGAATCAACTGTGTGAGAATCCAGTCTATATGGAAAACACTTTTTGCTGAAACCCTGTGGGAGGTCTGCTTACAGAGCTGCCACTAGAATTATGAATAGAATAAGCTCTGTTGGCTGGCTTCTAGGTTGATGAGGTCAAGCTCCATGCTCACTTCCTCCGTGGACTCCTTTGTAGCCTACTCAGTTCCACCATGTAAATTACTTGGTTACAGCCTGCAACTTTGCCAGATGCATCACAGATACATCTCCAGCTATTTTCCAAATACATATGTGTCTGTTCAACATTCAAATGACCTTCGAGGTATGATTTGTTACTACCATCTCTGTGGCATCAAAGTAATTTACAGTTGAGATACCTGGTGTCGCTTGAGAATTCAGTCATGTGTGACCTTTTACCTATTGTTCCATTTTTGTCATCCTCTGACATCTTTCTGTTCTTCTTACTTAATCTTAAGATTCCAGTCCCTTAATATTGGCATTATATTTGACTTTATAGGTTTTGAACTTCACTCTATACTTTTTTAGTTGCTTTCACTAGTCTCAAATCTAAAAACAAATGTATTATATCTTATACTACCCATCCTGTTCGTGCAGGTGAACAACTAAGAATAGAAATCCAATAAAAGAAAATCAAACCAACTTGTTAAAAATCTAGTAGTGGTCTAATGATCTTTAGATATAAAGCTACAATACCTTAACACATGGAGATGGATTTCTCCTAGTGTGTTTTGTGGAGAAAAATATTCTGTATCAGATGAGCTTTCATAATTCCTTGCTTCATACCCTTTGTCTATCTTATGGAATTAAAAGTTCTTTAGGTCTGTTGAAATAGGTAATGGTGCAGTCATGTATTATGAATATTTAAAAATGAAAAAAAGAGATAGCTCCCTTCTGGGGAGCAGGAGAGGAAGAGAAGAAACACACTGTGAATGAGTTGAATGATCATATCTCCAAGAGGCCTGGAACACTGGCATGGCATAGTATGGAGACTAATAGCCCAGGAACTCGGGATACAAAATTAACTAAAAAAAATAAAAAATAAAAAAATCAGTAACTCTTCTTTATGCAAAAGATAAATGGACTGAGAATGAAATTAGAGAAACAATACCCTTTACAATAGCCTCACATAACATAAAGTATCTTGGTATAACTCTAACCAAGCAAGTTAAAGACCTTTGAAACATATAGATTTTGAAAAAAGAAATTGAAGAAGATATCAGAAGATGGAAAAATCTCCATGCTCATGAATGGTTAGGATTAACAATTAAAAGTGACCATCTTATTGAAAACAATATATAGATTCAATGCAATTACAATCAAAATACCAACACAATTCCTTACAGAACTTGAAAGAATAATTCTCAACTACATATGGAAAAATCATAAACCCAGAATAGGTAAAACAATCATGTTTAATAGAAGAACATTTGGAGGAATCACCATCCCTGATTTTAAGCTGTACTACAGAGCAATAGTAATAAAAACTGCATGGTATTGGCATAGAAACAGACAGATTGAGCAACGAAATTGAATTGAAGATCCAGAAATAAACCCACACACCTACAGTAAATTGATTTTTGACAAAGAAATAAAAACTATACCATGGAAAAAGGAAACCATCTTCAACAAATATTGCTGGTATGATTGGGTGTCAATATGTAGAAGAATGCAAATAGATCCATATTTATCACACTGCACAAAACTCAAGTCCAAGTGGATCAAAGACCTCAACATAAAACTGAATAACCTGAATCTAATAAAAGAGAAAGTGGGGGAAATACCTTAAACTCATTGACAGAAGAGAGGACTTTGTGAATAGAACACCAATAGCTCAGGCCCTAAGACCAACAATCAATAAATGGGACCTTATGAAACTGAAAAGCTTCTGTAAGGCAAAGGACTGTCATTAGAACAAAACAGCAGCGACTGAGAAAAGATCTTCACCAACTCCATTTCTGACAGAGAGCTAATATCCAAAATTCACAAAGAACTCAAGAAATATTGCAATTTGCAACTAAATGATGGATGGGACTAGAAAAGCTCATCCTGAGTGAGCTTCAGTCTATAAAACTTCTAGGAATCTAGGTTGGTTGGTTCTGTTGGTCTTCATGTGGAACTCTTGTACTCTCCAGATCTCCCTATTCCTCCTCCCTCTCTTCCACATGACTCTCAGAGCTCCTCCTAATGTTTTCCTGGGTGCCTCAGCATCTGTTTTGTTCCACTGCTGTGTAGGGTCTCTCATAGGATAGTTATGCTAGGTTCCTGTTCCTTTGTGTATTGGATTGTAAGATAGTTATCCTGTACTATATGTCTAAAATCCCGTTATAAGTGAATACGCGCCATGTGTTTCTTTCTGGGTCTGGGTTAGCTCACTCAGGATGAGCTTTTCTTGTTCTATCCATCATTTAGTTGCAAACTGCATGATTTCCTAGTTTCTGATAGCTGAGTAGTATTGTATTGTCTAAATGTATCACAGATTTTTTTAAAATCCATTCTTTGGTTGAAGGGCATCTGAGTTGTTTCCAGTTCCTAGATATTACAAATAAAGCTACTGTGAACATAGTTGAATCAATGCCCTTGTGGTTTGATGAAGAATCTTTTGAATATATACCCAGGAGTGATATGGCTGGGTCTTGAGGTAGAACTATTCCCAGATTTCTGAGATATCACAAGAGTGATTTCCATAGTGGTTGTACAAGTTTGTTCTCCCACCAGCAATGGAGGAGTGTTCCCCTTTCTCCACAACCTCACAGCATGAGCCATCACTTGAGTTTTTTATCTTAGCCATTCTAACTGGTATCAGATGGAATCTCAGAGTCATTTTGAATTGCATTTCCCTGATGACTAAGAATGATGAGCATTTCAAATGTCTCTCAGCCATTAGAGATTCCTCTTTTGTGAATTTTTGCTTTAGCTCTGCCCCAATTTTCTGATTGATTATTTGGTTTCTTGATATTTAATTTCTTGAGTTCTTTATAAATTTTGGATATTAACCCTCTGTCAGATGTGGAGTTGGTGAAGATCTTTTCTCAATCTGCAGGTTGCTGTTTTGTTCTAATTCTAGTGTCCATTGCCTTACAGAAGCTTTTCAGTTTCATAAGGTCCCATTTATTGACTGTTGGTCTTAGAGCCTGAGCTGTATGTGTTCTAAGAGTAAGATCTTTGTCCTCATGCAGACTTGATGAACTGTGGTGGGTTGATGTGTGTGGGGTTCCTCTCATCTGAGGAGAAGGAGCGGAGGGAGGGGGCTGTGATTGGAATGTAACTTGAATACATAAATAAATTTAAAAATAAAAAATGAAAAAATCAAAGGCATTATATTTTGAAATTGTATTTTACCCTACTTTCTGAATTTCTGTTCTCTTGCTGTTCACTACCTTATTTATAAATAATTTACAAATACTCCTGCTCTGATGTCTAAAACAGGGAAGAAGAAGCAAAAGGACCATATTAAACCAAAAGCATGCGGTTCAGGTGATATTCAAAAGGAAATGAATTCTCAGTATGCTTTCAAGGTCTATGTGATAAAGCTAATTGTAATGGCAGTTAAATGTCACATACTGCTTTTGGACATGGCTGTTGTGACTCAGGAGCAAATATTTTTGTTATGTTCAATAGCAATCATGCCCCATAGTTCATAGGCAAAACTAGACTGCTAAGATTGGGAAATGTAGGTTGAGTTGCAGGAAGGTTAGAGGAGCAACCTGAAGGAGTTTTGAAAGGAAATTTAAAAAATAAAGAAAAAAAACCACAAACCTTTTCTTTTTTTTCTTTTCCTATCAAGACAGGAATTAAAACATTTGAGATTATTTTGCCCAGACAAATTTGTTAATCTGAATGAATTACTGTTCTGATACTTTACATTCTACTTTAAGAGCTTGTTATAAAAGTCCATAAGAATCAGGGTAGTGAAAATAACATTAGAAAATAAATTAGAAACTATGTATAGGTTATAAGTCAGTAGAAGAATACTTCCATAACCTGAACAAGGCTAATATTTCCTTATAAAATCATAGAACAATTATGAAAAAGAAACCATAGAGTTTTAGGCTATGTACTCCTTTGCCAATCTAATGAAGTATAGTATAAAATCTCCCCAGAAATGGCACATTATTTTGCCAACAACCTAAAGCCCATCAGGGTACTTCAGTGCCCTTGAACCCCAGTTCAATAACCCTTCATACAGAGAAAGTAAAACTTTGAAGTATGATAATTATTACATTTGAGCATTCCATCTGGCTCTAAGCTCCCTGTCAACTGAGGTTAAAAGATTAAACACACTGGGTTACAGAGTTCTCAACATCTGAAAAAGGGAACAGACCAGCTTACAGAATTATAAGCAAAAAAAAAAGGAAGAATTTACATGTTTTTATGGTATGATTTATAAAGGATAATCAGGCAATATAAAAAGACACAACATCATTTGATGGAATTCTTGAAAAACAATAGGCATTCAGAGGTATAATGCCTATGCTATTTGTATTGAGTAGCATGATAAACTAGCTTCTGCATCTATTTCTAATCCTTCTGGAAAAGGAGATTTTACTATATCTGTATTCTTTAATACTAGATTTATCCACCCAGTATTATCTGATGAAAGCTGACATTAATACATCCCCATGAGCATATTTCGCCTATGCAGCAAGGGAGGCCTAAGGGTTTAAATAGAAAGTAACCTATGTTTAAATATCTTCTATTAATAGGTCACACCATGGAAATATATGTATATATTAGCGAGCAATCACTTTAGGTGCCCAGAACTCTCAATTTCAGCATTGCTTTCTCAAAAGCAAGTAAATAACAAAAGTGGCTATTGTCACAATTGTAGGCATAGGTAATAGAGGGTAGAGGTTGAGAATGCATATAGTTTCCCGTCAGATAGTGATTTCCAACCAGTTATTAGCTCTGTGACCTTAGGCAAGGTCTTTTTCAATGGAATCTCTGTGTTCTCATCTGTAAAGTATGAATACGAGTGTTAATTGCAGGACTTGTCATGGTCTGGGCAGCAATCTCTTAGTAATACTTGTTTTATAATATTCTTACTACATGATCAGTCAGAATCACCTGACTCTTTCATGTCAGTGTCACACTAGCAGTTCAGACTCATATGATCACACATAGAAAAGATTTTCTGGTTAACAGGCACAATCCACTTGGCAGGCCACCCTGCTATGACTGCACAGCCCCAGAACAATCATATAGGAATATATGGAGTGCTAGAGAGCCTTGTGGGGAGCTTCTGAGGCAGACTCTTTTGCTAAGAGTTGCTGCAGAGGATAGGAAAATGTCCTAAGAACACATAACTAGAGCAGCATCTCTGCTAAAGTCTGAGGAAAGCTCTGGTGTGTCTCATCAAGCCACCAGGAGTATTGAATAGAGCCATCTCTATAAGACTCTGACTTTCAGAAAGTTCCCTATACATAATGGAAGTGATTACATCTGTCACTGTTACTATGAATGATGTTCCCCACATCTCATGGCTCACCTTGTTTTTGTTTTTTTCTTTTGTTTTCTTTTTCCAGTGGATGGCTGCATTGATTGGTCAGTGGATCTCAAGACATACATGGCTTTGGCAGGCGAACCTGTCAGAGTGAAATGCGCCCTTTTCTACAGTTATATTCGCACCAACTATAGCATGGCCCAGAGTACTGGGCTCAGGCTCATGTGGTACAAAAACAAAGGTGATTTGGAAGAGCCTATCATCTTCTCAGAGGTCAGGATGAGCAAAGATGAAGACTCAATATGGTTTCACTCAGCTGAGGCAGAAGACAGTGGATTCTACACTTGTGTTTTAAGGTAAGTATCATATGAAAATATTGCTTAAGCCCTGTCTTGCAGTCTTTTGTTTGGGAATGTTGTGTTGGATCATTTGCCGGTGTGACTCACATTATGTAGCAGCAGCTGAAGAACTTCAGTCAATTGAGTTTCAGTGATCTATTGGAACTATGTACTATCTTCTTATTAGATTGTCACAATGTAGGACTCCTATTTACTGTGTGTATTTCTTTAATTTACAACACTGTGTGGCTCATTTCTTTGCTAACTCCACCCCTGATCCAGGGTCTCATAGTAACAATTATTTCACCACAATGCCAATTGACTCAATTATCTTGGTGCCTGGCCATGAAACTGACCTCACATATCATTTATGCCAAGAACTTGCCTCTTGTTAAGGGAAAATAGCTTCACATTCTGCCCAGAGACCTCGTACCAAATGGGCTACTGGCACTATCCATAGAATTTGAAAATTGAACTTTATTCTGTCTAAATGTTCAGCATACAGCTCAGTAAGAACTTGGTCACCCTGAAGTTCTGAGTCCTATATTCTGAAGATTTAACAGATCCAATTCTTACCAAAAATTTACAATAAGAAACAAATTGTTTTACCTTAGAGATTCCACAATATGATCTCCCACTACAGCCCAGCATTACGACCTAGGAGATAACATTTCAGATAGAGAATGCATTAGCTATTAAAGTACATAGCTGAAATGACCTTTAACTCACCTTTCAATTCTGCCATTTTCACTGGGGACCTGCACTCTACTATTTGATTTGAACTTCTTGGAAATACAGACCCCTTTTCTATTTTTGTCTCTGGTGTAAAGCTATGTCACTTCTTCATCAAAAGCACTTGGAATAGCCTGGTGAGTCCTCATTGTTCTAAAGGCCAAAAGAAAAAGGTAATGTATAAATAGAAAAAGCTCCTGAAGCCTTAGAATCTTTTTTGTGCAGATGTGCAGGGGAGTACTGAGAGGAAAAAATGAAGAGGTTAGTTTTTTTTTTTTTTTTTTTTGAAGGTAAAAAAAATCCCCATGGTCATGGTAGAAGCAGCAATCATTCTCACTAAATCCTTAATGATACACAATATATTCTATGTGTGCAGTACTTGGCAAAACTGAGAAATAGGTATCATTTACTTTTTAATGTTTATTTGTTAATTCAGATTACATCTCCATCACAGTGTTCTCTTTCCACCCCTTCCAGTCCTGCCCTCCCACCCTCTACCCATCCCTTCCATTCCACTCCTCTGGAGTGGAGTGTCCCTACATAACAGTCCCCTGCACCAGTTCAGCAGTAATATGAGGGCCAAGAGCCTCCTCACACACTGGGGGCCTACAAGGCAGCACCACTAGGGAAAAGTGTCTCATGGACAGGTAACAAAGTCTATGTTCTTGTTCCCTTTGGTGCATTGGTTGTAGTGTAGTTATCCTGTACTATATGGCTAAAATCTGATTATAAGTGAATAGATGCCATGTGCATCCTTCTGAGTCTGGGTTAGCTCACTCACGATGAGCTTCTCTAGTTCCATCCATTTGGCTGCAAATTGCATGATTTCGTTTTTTCTGATGGCTGAGTAGTATTCCATTGTGTAGATGTACCACAGTTTTTTTTTTTTAAATCCATTCCTTGGTTTAGGAACATCTGAGTTGTTTCCAGTTTCTAGCTATCAAAAATAAGGATGCTATGAACATAGATGAGGATGGCTGGGTCTTGATGTAGAGCTATTCCAAGTTTTCTAAGATATCACCAGAGTGATTTCCATAGTGGTTGTACAAGCTTGCACTCTTACTAGCAATGGAAGAGTGTTCCCCTTTCTCCACAACCTCGCCAACATGTGCTGTCATTTGAGCTTTTGATCTTAGCTATTCTGACAGGTGTGAGACGGAATCTCAGAGGTGTCTTGAGTGGGATTTCTCTGTGGCTTCAAGTGTCTCTCAGCCATTAGGGATTTCTCCTTTTTGAATTCCCTGTTTACCTCTATTCCTCAGTTTTTGATTGGATTATTTGGTTTCTTGGCATTTGATTTCTTGAGTTCTTTGTAAATTTTGGATATTAGCCCTCTGTCAGATGTGGGGTTGGTGAAGATTTTTTTTCCTAATCTGTAGGCTGCCATTTTGTTTGAATGACAGTGTCTTTTGTCTTACAGAAGCTTTTCAATTTCATGAGCTCCCATTTATTGATTGTGGTCTTAGAGCCTGAGCTGTTGTTCTGTTCAGGAAGTTGTCACCTGTGCCAATGAGTTCGAGGCTTTTCTCCACTTTCTCTTCTAACACATTTAGTGTGTCAGGCCTTATGCTAAAGTCTTTGATTCACTTGGACTTAAGTTTTGTGCAAGATGATAAGTATGGGTATAATTTCATCATTTTACATGTTGACATCCAGTTAGACCAGCACCATTTGTTGAAGATGCTATCCATTTTCCATTGTACGGTTTTGGCTTCTTTGTCAAAAATTAAGTGACCATAGGTGTGTAGTTCATTTCTGAGTCTTCAATTCGATTCCATTGATCCACTGGTCTGTTTCCATACCAGTACCATGCTGTTTATATTACTATTTCTGTGTAGTACAGCTTGAAATCTGGGATGGTGATACCTCCAGATGTATTTTTTTTTAATTTTACGCAATTGATTTAACTACTCTGGGTTTTTTTGTTATTCCATATGAAGTTGAGAATTACCTTTTCCAGGTCTATAATGAATTGTGGTGGTATTTTGATAGGAAGTGCACTGTATATTGCTTTTGGAAGGATGGCCATTTTATTATGTTGATCCTACCTATCCATGAGCATGGGAGATCTTTCCATCTTCTGATGTCCTCTTCAATTTCTTTCTTCAAGGACTTGAAGTACTTTTCATACAAGTCTTTTACTTGCTTGGTTAGAGTTACCCCCATGTATTTTATATTGTTTGTGTCTATTGTGAAGGGTGTTGTTTCCCTAATTTCTTTCTCAGCCCATTTATTTTTTTTGTGTAAAGAAGGGCTTCTGATTTTTTTGAATTAATTTTGTATCCAGCCACCTTGCTGAAGGTGTTTGTCAATTGTAACAGTTACCTGGTGGAATTATTGGGGTCGCTTATGTATACTATCATATCATCTGCAAATAGGGATAATTTGACTTCTTTGTTTCCAATTTGTATCCCCTTGATCTCCTTTAGTTTTCTCATTGCTCTAGCAAGAACTTCAAGTACTGTGTTGAAGAGATATGGTGAAAGTGGACATCCTTGTCTTGTTCCTGAGTTTAGAGGAAATGCTTTAACTTTCTCTCCATTTAATTCTATGCTGGTTACTGGCTTGCTGTATATTGCCTTTATTATTTCTAGGTATGGTCCTCTTATGCCCATCTCTCCAGGACTTTTAGCATGAAGGGGTGTTGGATTTTGTCAAATGCTTTTTCAGCATCTAGTGAGATGATCATGTATTATTTTTTATTTCAGATTGTTTAGATGGTGAATTAAGTTGATTGATTTTAATATGTTGATGCATCCCTGCATTCCTGGGATGAAGCCTACTTGATCATGGTGTATGGTACTTTTGATGTGTTCTTGGATTCGGTTTGCCAGTATGTTATTCAATATTTTTACATCTATGTTCATGGGGAAAATTGGTCTGAAGTTCTCTTTCTTTATTGGGTATTTGTGTGGTTTAAGAATCAGGGTGACTGTGGCCTCATAGAATCAGTTTGGCAGTGTTTGCTCTCTTTTTATTTTGTGGAAACATTTGAAGAGTATTGATATTAACTCTTCTTTGAAGGTCTGGTAGAATTCTTTACTGAAACAATCTGGCCCTGGGCTTTTTTTGGTTGGGAGATTTTTAATGACTGTTTCTATTTCCTTAGGCAGACTTAGAAGGATACACATGGCATCAATTCACTTATAATCAGTTTTTAACCATATGGTACAGGATAACTACACTGCAACCAATGCACCAAAGGAAACAGGAACATATTCTTTACTAATTTGAATTGGACCAAGATATTTATGATTTGTGACCTTTCAGTACCTTAACTTGTTATTTGTTTTGAAATTTTCATTGTTCAATCTCAGAATATAGATAAGCTAGTAACAGAGGAATTGTAGAGGATGGAAGCATGTTTTGGAAGACAGTGCTAATCCAAAAAGTGTTTCCCAATCTCTCCTCTCTAGTCCTTTCAGTTAAGCTTTTTAATGCTGTAAAATGATGAAATCTATCTTATTTGACAAAATATACCATATCACACTCACCAATTGTGCATAAGAGATGACTTAATCTACAGATAAAACTGTAATCCAGTAATTCCAGAGTGAATTTATGGATATTGAAAAGAATCAGAGAATATAAATGAATATGTGTAGAACTCTTCAAATTTTAGGGTAACTATAGCCAAATGCAGATAACTAGTTGGAGGTAGAGACACATTATGATCACTACAGTGCAATAAGTAGACACATAAAGAAGGAGCCCCTTTGTTAAATGGAACTATAACCCAGATACTTTGTTCTTTAATAATCAAGGAAATAGAGTATCAAAATCTTAATGTATTACAAATTCTTTCCAGATAATTCCTTGGTGTGTTTATTCAACCAGTAAGCATGATATTTGTTTTGATTGCCCAAGTGTGATTTATCAAGTCATATCCTAGTAGATATTAGACTAGTTAGCCACACCATAAGTTGAAGAAAAGTTGAAGAGAAGAGAACTATTTTAAATAAAATATGTAATGTGTTGTCAGTTCTTGAATATTTGTAATTATAATGCAAGACAGTTCAGTATATTGTCTTTTTGATTTCTGAGTATGTTCAAAATATTCCATAATATACAAAAGAAATATATATATATAACTATACAGTAAATTTGTCTAATTTTTTCTTTTAAATTATACTGATATATAAAATACTATGTAATATATGAGTATATTTTATATTTCAGTCAAATATTTATTGAATATGTATCATAGTATTCACTTTATGAAATATAACAAGGAAAGCTGTCTTTTGAACAGTGATTGTCCTAGTCTATCTCAGACACCAAGAAATACTTTTTATCACCTTCTACCCTCATACCTTTTTCTCTGCCATGGTTACCAAGAGATTTTCAAGGACATTGAACATTTCTCATAATTCAATTCCAGCCTAACTATTGATTCTTGAAAAGTTAAGTGTCAACAAGTCAGTTGCCTGGGTAGCAATTTCCAGGTGAGCAGATAGTTTCTTGTTGGAAAAATGAAAGCCTGAATCTTATAGAATTAATTGACCCCAGAAAAGTTCAAGATTATACAGGAGGGTCTTGAGACAGTAGCAATATCTTATATGGTCTGTGTAGGATGAAATGAAATGCTAGTTTTGACCTATTTTCTGTTATAAGTGGGAGGGAGACCTTGCTTTAATTATTTTTGAAACTTATTATGTGTAAATGATTACATATCTAATTGACAAAATTATTTTTTGACATTTAAAATTTGATAATGTGGTTGTTTATAAAATTATGTATGATTTAAAATAGAAAATACATGGCCATTGTATTTTGTTTCCCCTCATTAACAGCAAATTAGATATGATGCAGCTTAGAAAATATAATCAGACTATTACACATTAGCTGTATAACTCAGAAATATAAGCACTCTATTGTATAATACTAATGAAATTCAGCTCTATTCAGTCTGTTTATTAGACAGAAGTGTGTGTTAATTTTTTAGTGAGTTAGTGGGATTTTTACTTTATAAATATTCATGCATTATATTTCATAACTATAAATGAGAATTGATTTCAAGTTCCATTGGTTAACTGGCTAATACTGGTGTGGGTATGTACTGTTTTAGTTTTATGCGTTGTGTCATAACACACTTTAGTAACTTTCTGTTCTATTTTTGTAAGAATTAAGTTTTAACATATTCTGTGCACTGAAAAACTGAAAATCTCAGGAACAAAGAAAGTAACATAATAAATGTGACAGACCACCTGAATGAAATATTGTGGAGTATTGGAGGTTGTAGCAAGCCCCTTTGTTATTTCCTTTCATGCATTCTACTCTCTTGTTTCCATACCTTACTTTTATATATCCCATTTCCAATACTGTATCGATGCCACTAAGACACAAAGCTAACTACACAATATTATGCTGTTTCTTTTTTTACAACCTAGAATATTTAAATACAGTGATCAATTGTTATAATCATTTCTGTATATATATCATCTTGATTCTCTTTACTCTTTCTCCCGTCATCTTATTTGCCTTTGAAAATCACAACTCTATTTAGATCTACTCAGTCATCTACGGCGTGCTTCTATTCTTGCTGCTGATCTTGACTTAAGGGAAGCATGATAACATTTACTGATTTTAATTAAATTGAATTATAATGAACTTCAAATGGATCCTTAATGCTTCTCAGTGGTCTTACTATGCACTCTTAGTTCAGTCTTCCAATGGCTTAAATGACTAGTTTAGAGTTTTTTTTGCCTGTTTTATACCTACAACACATCCTCCCCATTGTTTTTTCATTTCACTGACAAAAATAAAGCACTTAGAAGATAAGTTCAACCCTACATGTCTACTGGCATCTGTATCAACTTAATCACCTATTACCTTAGATAGTTTACTAAGGACCTTCACATCATTTGTCCTTTGAGTGCCCGCCTTAATAAAACATTTAAGAATATGAGTTGTCTGTACCCATATTTTCTTAGCTTCATCATTTGCCAAAACTTCTCTTATCAAAGTCTCCGATGACCTCAACAGTGCTAACCACAAAGACCAAGTCCTTGTATTATTTGACCTATCACTGTATTTGGCATACCTGATCTTCCAATTCTTTTTGAAAGCATTCTTTACCCTAATTCTAGATATCACATGTACTGACCTTCTGCATAGTGTATTTTGTCACTCTTCCTTAAGTTCTTTTCTTGGCATTTCTTACTTTTCATTACATCTCATGTTAGATATGTCACCATGTCCATGTTTTCTGACATTCATGGAATCTTAGTATTTCACTAAAATTTCCCAATTTTTAAGTTCTGAGAGACCTTCACTGCTCCCCCAAATAATACATATTAATAATCACAAGTAACTTACTTTTGCAAACTCTGAGTGGATTCTAACATCAATAGTAACACAAACAGTGATATTGTTATCCTCTTAGAGCAAAGCTGGAGAAGGTTCAGTGTGATTTAAAGTAGAGCAGAAGAATGAACATTCTCATAAGAATACTACTCAGCCATCAGAAATGATGAAATCATGAAATTTGCAGCCAAATGGATGGAACTAGAGAAGCTCATCCTGAGTGAGCTCACCCAGACTCAGAAGGATGCACATGGCATCTATTCACTTATAATCGGATTTTAGCCATATAGTACAGGATAACTATACTACAACCAATGCACCAAAGGGAACATAGACTTTGTTACTGGTCAATAAGACACTTTTCCCTAGAGGTGCTGCCATGTATGCCCCCAGTGTTTGTGAAGGCTCTTGGCCCTCATATGACTGCTGAACTGTGGCAGGGGACTGTTATGTAGGGACACTCCACTCCAGAGGAGTGAAATGGAAGGGATCGGGGTAGAGGGTGGGAATGGGAGGGGTGGAAAGTGGGCACTGTGATGGAGATGTAACCTGAAGTAATAAATAAACATTAAAAATAGATTAGGAAAAATTTCTCATGTTATCCAGGATATATTTGAACACTTAGTACTAAAATAAAATGTTGCTTCAGTGTATGTATTCAGGAATCAATCTCAGTTTATTTGCTTCAGGAGCTATTGGAATCTCTAGGAAAGATACTTTGGTCAATATAGGAGTCCTTATTTGTAAACATAGTGTATTATAATAATATTCTGCAAGGAAATTTCTACTGCTGTAGATCTGTGTTTTTTCTCAAACTTCATTCCCAATAGTGAAGAAAACATAGAAACTGAAAATTTAGTAACAAGTCTAGTCTTAGGCATGAAGAGTAATATCCACAAAAGTTTCCATTAGAACCAAGAAAAAAATGAGTTTATGATAAAGGTATGGGCCAGTTAGCCCTTGTATGTAGTTCTAACACTGTGATGTTGTTTTATTTATTACTATGAGCATTATTACATTGATTCTGTGGCTGAGTCTTTGTAGCTAAGTTGCTTGTGTTCATATCCTGGAGTGATTATTTATCAATTCTGTGGCCAGGTTCAAGCAGTAGACTCACAGCTTCAAAACTATAAATTACAGATTGTGATTTCAATTCCAATTATCACATGTCTTGCTTACAAAGACATGTTTACTTATTGAACAGACATTTTTTTAATAATTTATTTTTTATTTCTTCAAGTTACATCTCAATCACAATCCCCTCCCTACTCCCCCCTCCAGTCCCACCCTTCCGCCCTCCTCCCCCTCCGCCCCACCATTCTCTTCCCTTTTTTTTTTTTTTAGTTTAGGGTATTTATTTTTCCCCCCAACAGCTCTCCCTTTCAGTCCAAATAATGATTCTTTTTCTTATAACTATAAATACAATACAAAACAACAGAAATAAATAGGCCACGATTATAAGAGTTATATGGCTTAGCATACATTCCCAATGTCCAGTCCATATGTATTTGGCACCTGACTTTAACATTCTACTATCTAACCATCTCCATGAGTTTAAAGTTCTATATCTAACTCAGCTTTCATACTAACTTGCCTCATAATTTTAAAAATATCTTCTTAGATCCAGGACACCCTCTTGATTCCTAAACAACTCAAAATTTAACTCTGAGACTCTAGCTATCTATTCTTCAACCACCTCAGAGACCTGAGAGGGATAAATATATCTGATTATATAGGAAGTGCAGGGCCTGCAGCTTCCAAAACTAAAAAATGACATACCAGTGGCTGCCTGGACAGTTCCCATTTTCTCTCCATACATTACAGCATCAATCTTCAGCCATTTGGCCCCATTTCTCTGACAGACATTGGTTGTAGAGCAGGAATTATGAAGGACTTACCTACCCTGTCTTGGCAGAGCTAGGCTATCGACTTACCTGCTTCCAAGTTTTGTCCTTTTTGGACAGAAGTCTGTCTACAGTTGAAGCAAGTGGTTTTTCTTGCCAAGAGAATGGCTTACCACCAATTTAATCATCTCCCACTGGAGTTTCTTTGATGCTCATCTTCTACTTGGAGTAATATAGGGGGTGCTGTCAGGAGCTGACATGTCTCGATATCAAAAAATCTTAAGTTAAGAAAACATCTTTGAATGCCATATTCTGCAGATCTCTTGAGGTTTTTGAAGATGCCCTATCTATCTCTTATATTTAGATAAGCAAATATTGCTTGTCTCTTAGCAACTTGATTTCTGAGTAGCTTAGAAAATAACTGTGATAGACTGTCATAGTAACTAACAAAATGACACGTTTTCATGACTATTAGTTTCCGTTTCTTAATTATCCTAAACAGTTTATGTTGGTTGGTAGCGAGAGGTCAGAACTTGACATTTCATTTTTAAGTATTACTACAAACAATACCTTTAAGAAGCGTTACCCTTAATTTTGTATCAATATACAAAGATCAATACCAATGTGGCCAAATATAATCTTAATTTTGTATCAATATACAAAGATCAGTACCGATGTAGCCCAATACATTCTTAATTTTACATTAATATACTAGGGTCAATACCATTGTGGCCAAATATAATCTTAATTTTGTATCAATATACAAAGATCAATACCGATGTAGCCCTATACAATCTTAAATTTGCATTAATATACAATGATCAATACCAATTTAGCCAAATATAATATTAATTTTGTATCATTTTTAACACTTGTGTTCGGTATTGAGTATTTGCATTTCATGTCAGGGATGTAAGTACCTCCTCTCATTCTAGACTATGGAAGACATACAAATAACAAAAATACTCTCAAAATGCAATGGAAAATATTGATGGTGAGTCTAAAAAGATCATTCTACAGAAGCACCTTGGCTTTCATTTAGGTAGCCAGGACAGCTTTTCAGAGAAAGTGATGCTTAAGATGAGATCTGAAGGTAAAGAAGGAGTCAGTCTTTTTTAAATTCTTAGGGGAGAGCATTCCAGTCAACAAACAACAAATGGAAAGGTCATGGAAAGGAACCTGGCTTCCTTTTTCTTTTTGATTTTGTGCTTGCTTTCTGTTCTTTGGAAGCAAGCTTCTTATAGTCAAGAAAGTCAGAGAGGAGATGGTTCACACACTGATTGCTGGTATCTCTGAGGACTAAACGAGGAGCTGCTAGAAAGCAGCATCCTTTGAGGAAGAAGATAGTGGGAAAGTACTGAGGCTGTGGTAGTGAACTCACAGAATGAGAAAATGACATAACCCAGAAAGGACATGACTTGGAGTACAGTGCATGTGCATGGCACAGGAAGGAGAAAGGAAGATTGACAGCCTCAGAAAAAAAAAAAAAAAACCAGACTCAGTGCCTGGTTGAATTTTGTTAAAAGCCACTGTAATGAGTGCCAGGCAGAGGCAGTCAGAACTCTGTGATTTTGAGGCAAGCCTGGTCTACAAAGCAAGTTCCAAGATTGTCAGAGCTATACATAGATAGATAGAGTCTTATAGTTAAATTTTAGTTGTTTAGGGATCAAGAGGGTGTTCTGGATTTAAGAAGATTTTTTTTTTTGCCAGTTCATCCTCCTATCAATGAATGTCATGATATGCTTTGGTGTAGCCACTATCGACACTTCATTTCATAAAGTTTATTTTTTATTATATAGAATTAGTTAACTAGATCACTTGTCCAGGAAAAAAAAATTAACGACAGACTCAAAACCAGTTTGAACTGTGCATCTTTTCTTTATAACTGGACTTTGATGACGATACACCTTTCCATGCTTTCCTCCAAGTTATCATTTTATTGCTGGGCAGGAAAAAGGTAAAGTTGTTCTACTTGAATATGCTTAATTGATAATTTGTTGACATAGCTTTTCAACAAACCATATCATTAATTTTTTTCCTTTATTTTTTTTCTTCAAGTTACATCTCAATCGCAGTCCCCTCCCTATTCCCCCTCCAGTCCCACCCTCCCACCCTCAACCCCCCATCCTCTTCCCTTTTTTT
>CAJQZJ010035351.1:1743765-1835633 GCA_907164525.1 Lophiomys imhausi | reverse complement strand
CCCCGTTTCTCTGATAGACATTGATTGTAGAGCAGGGGTTATGAAGGACTTGCCTACCCTATCTTGGCAGAGCTAGGCTGTAGACTTACCTGCTTCCAGGTTTTGTCCTTTTTGGACAGCATTCTGTCTACAGTTGGAGCAAGGGGCTTTTCCTACCAAGAGATAGGCTTGCGACTAATTCAATCATCTCCCACTGGAGATTCTTCAATGCTCATCTTCTACTTGGGTTAGAATAGGGGATGCTGTCAGGAGTTGATATGTCTTTATATAAAAACATCTAAAGTTACAAAAACAACTTTGAATGCCATATTCTACAGATTTCTTGAGGTTTTTGAAGAGGCCCTATCTGTCTCTTATATTAGGGTAAGCAGATGTTGCTTGTCTCTTAGCAGGTTTATTTCTGATTAGCTTAGAAAATAACTATAATAGGCTGTCATAGTACCTAACAAAATGACTGGCTTGCATAACCATTAGTTTGCATTTCTTAATTATCCTAAACAGTTTATGACAATTAGTAGTAAAAGGCCGAAGCATCACATTTCATTTTTTTTTCTTTACCTCCTAACCCTTCCATCCCATTTCTCTGGGGTGAGGTGTCCTTATATAACAGTCCCTCATCTCAGTTGAGAGGTTGTATGAGGGCCAAGAGCCTCCTCATTCATTGGGGGTCTACGAGGCAGTACCATCAGTGAAAAGTGTCTCATTGCCCGGGAGAGAGAACTAAAAAACAAACAAATAAGCAGACAAATAGATAAAAAAGACTAAAAAATATAAAAAGTATAATAAATAAATAAATAAGTAAATAAATAAATAAATAAATAAAGTAAAAAATAAAAAGTCTATGTCCAAGTTCCCTTTGGTGTGTTAGTTGTAGTATTGATACATTCTACTATATTGCTAAAATCCTACTATAAGTGAATAGATGCCATATGCGTCCTTCTGAGTCTGGGTTAGCTCACTCAGTATGAGCTTTTCTAGTTCCATCCATTTGGCTGCAAATTGCATAATTTCATTGTTTCTGATAGCTGAATAATATTCCATTGTGTAGATGTACCACAGTTTTTTAACCCATTCTTCGGTTAAGGGACATCTGGGTTGTTTTCTGTTTTTAGCTATTACAAATAAGGCTGCTATAAACATAGATGAGGAAACTTCCTTATGATTCCGTGAAGAGGCATTTGAGAGGATGTTTTTAAAATCGTGATGCAAGTTAGTATGAAAGCTGAGTTAGATATAGAACTTTAAACTAATGGAGATGGTTAGAGAGTAGAATGTTAAAGTAAGGTGCCAAATACATATGGACTGGACATTGGGAATATATGCTAAACCATATAACTCCTATAATTGTGGCCTATTTATTTCTATTGTATTGTATTTATTGTTATAAGAGAAAGAACCATTTGTTGGACTGAAAGGGGGAGTTATTGGGGGCAAAAGATATATCTTAAACTTAAAAAAGGGGGGAAGAGGATGAGGGGTTGAGTGGGAAGAGTGAGAGGGTGGGACTGGAGTGGGGAGTAGAGAGCGGATTGTGATTGAGATGTAACTTGAAGAAATAAAAAATAAATTAAAAAAATCAAAAACTCAAACAAACAAAAATCCTTCAAAGAATTCTCATGGTTTTGGATCAGCAGAATAAATAGTATAAAAACCAATACATTACTAAAAGTGCTATACAAATTCAATCCAAGTTTCCATCAAAATTTCAATAACATTTCTCAGGGGAATGTGTTTTTAAAAATACAAAACTCATATGGAAATATTGAAAATCCTAAAGAGTAGAAGATCCCTTGGCGAAAAGAACAGTGCTGTTAGGGATCACAATATCTGACTTCAAATGATACACAGACACATAGTAACAAAAGGAAGCATTGTACTGGTACAAAACAGATAGATGAAGCAGATCAAATACAATATCCAGAAAGATGACCAAGCAGATAGAACAATCCGAGACTTGAGAACGACACTAAATATAGTGAGGGAAAACCCTCTTTAACAATATTTACTTAGAAAACTGGGTATCTATTTATCTATATTAGAGCCTTATCTCTACCCTATATAAAAATCAAGTCAAAATGAATCAAGCACATTAATACAAAATCCATATCTTTGAAGCTAGTAGAAATCTTATAGCTATTACTTCAAGATCTAGGGACAGAGATGGACTTTTTAAGTGGGACTCTAACAGCTAAAGAAATAAGAGCAACTGTTGACAAATGAGGCTGCATATACTCAAAAAGCTTTGCTTACCAAGAGGTGTATTCAACAGAATGAATAGAAAGCCTATAGAATGATAGAAAACCTTTGCCAAATACTTACCTGAGAGATGATTAATATGGAGAATGCACAAAAAAGGAAAATTAAGTTAAAAATTCAAATTATCTTATTGGTAATTGCTAGTGAAAGATAAGTGTATTTTTAAAAGTGTTCCATCCTTAGGCATCAGAGAAATGTAAATTAAAACTACATTGAGGTTTTCCTCCTCATCCAAGTCTAGGTGACTATCACCAAGAAAGGAAGCAATAAGAGGTCTGGTAGAGATAAGAGAAACCAATTGGAAGGTAACTCTGAAACAAAACAAAACAAAACAACAGACCTGTGAAAGGGTATGCTCCTGGGAGGATATGGGGATCATTCTAGCTGAGATTCCTAGCAGCAGAAGACATGGGTATGGAAGTGTCCAACTCCTAGCCTGGCAGGACTTCCAGTGGAGGGAGGAGGACATCAACCCACCTACAAAACCTTTGACTCATAATTTACCCTTTATACAAAATATACAGGGATAAAGATGGAGGAGTAATTAAGCAAATGACCTACGAATGACTGACACAACTTGTGATCCACTCCATGTGAGAGAGTCAACTCCTGATACTATTAATGACACTCTGCTATGCTTACTGTCAAGAACTTCACATAACTGTCATCTGAGAGGCCCCCATCCAACAGTGGATTGAAACAGATGCTGAGATCCACAGCCCAACATTAGTTGGAGCTCGGGGACTCTTGTAGAAGAGTGGGAAGAAGAATAGAATGATCTGGAGGGAACAAGAACTCCACAAAAAGACCAATAGAATCAACCTTACCTAGGCCACTGGGGACTTATAGAGACTGAAGCACCAACCAAAAAGCATGTATAGACTGGACTTAGGTCCCCTACACATATGTAGCTAATATACAGCTTGGACTTCATAGAGATCCCATAGCAAGTGGAGAGGGTGCTATTTCTGGCATGGACTCTATTGCCTGTTTCTGGATCACTTTACCCTAGCTGGGATGCCTTGTCTGCCTCAGTGGAAGAGGGTGCTCTTAGTCCTGATATGGCTTGAAGACCCAGTGTTGGTTGATGGTGGGGCTTCTCCATTTTTAAGGAGAAGGGAAAGGGAGAAAGGGAGGAGGGAAAGGGGAAAAGAGGGTGGGAAGGTGGGACCTGGTAGAGAGGAGAGAAGAGGGTTTGATCAGGATGTAAAAAGAATAAAGAAGAGAGACACAGAGAGAGAGAGAGAGAGGAGAGAGAAAGAAAGAAAGAAAAGGAAGGAAACAATAACAAATGTTGATGAAGATAAGGTAAGAGAGAGGAAGAGAATCCTTAGTCATTGCTCATGTGAATATAAATTATTCCAGCCACTATGGAAATCAACATGAAAGTTCTTCAAAATCTAAAAATATGCATGGTGTATAATCCAGATATACCAGTTTGGGGCATATAACCCAAATAATCAGTTAACTTACTTTTGAGATACACACATGTGCACACAATCACATATTACATCATAACTAATAGCTGCTGAGTTATCGAATCAGTCTAAGTGTTTCAAGAAAGTGTGGCATATAAGTGCTGATGGGGTACTGTTAAGCATTCTAAATGTTAATTGGTCCTGTTTGCTGTCTGTTACTTAATTGACTCTGATTGGTTAAATAAATGCTGAGTCCTGAGATTGGGCAAAGTCAGAGAAAAGTGGGACTTCCTGAGATTAAAACAGGAAGTCTGCGCTTTAGACAGAGGACTAGTAGATTCCAGCCAGGAGCAGGAAGTAGGAGGATGCACACCATGGGTTAGAAAAAAGGACCACATGGCCAGGAACATCGGCATATCATGGAGAATGGCAGTCCAAGGGGACGTATGTATATCTGGGGTCATATTTGGGTAACAGAATTAAGAGCTAGCTTAGGTGAGCTAAGATTGCTCAATCCAGGCAAAGGCTTGTTAAAATCCATGTGGTGTCTGTGTGTTCTCATTTATAATGGCTATATATTGGCAGGTTAAGGATTAGAAACCGCTGAAACAATTAAATATAATATAAATACTAGTAAATAATTTAATTAATTATTTCTGCAGATGACGCCCAAAGTAATTTATTTTTTTCTACAAAGTGCAATGGAGCTTTACCCAGCTATAAAGAAGAATGAAATTAAATTGCTTGTAGGAACATGAATGAACATAGATCACTATTTTAAAACAAAACAATCCTCCAAAGACAAATATCACATGTTTTCTGTCATATGTGGAATCTAGGAGATAAAATGACATATGACTATGAAGATTACTGCTAAGGATATGAAAAGGGCAAAAGGCAGGATTTAGGGACATTAAAAAGTAACAGAATGAGAAAGGATGATCAAAGGACCCTAAATAACTTATGAGAATGTCATAATGAATCTTCTCACTTTGTACAATTAATATACAGTAATTTAGAAAGGAAGCTAAAGAAATCAACTATGGTTAAAATACAGAAAGCCAGGTATACATAGCAATAGATGAGTCAGGTCCTGTTGCATACGACTGACCAAAAGGAAGTAATTTTGGTTATTAATCAGAGACAAAAGAGGAGTGCTGGTTTGTTTTAAGCTGAAGAATAACATCATCAAATGTACAGTTTATAAAGATCAATTGGTTTGGTCTGGTAGAGTAGATGAAAGGAGGATGAGAAAAAACAACTTTGGGAAGCATTTTTATTAATTGAGGGAAATATAACAGCAACTCAAACTGTGGTAGCAGCTGTGGAACTAGTAAAGGGATGGATTGTAGGTATGTACTGATAAATGAGCTTGACAGGACGCACTGGGCACTAGGCAAGTGGTTCTCAACCTTCCTAATGTTGTGACCCTTTAATACAGTTCCTCATGTTGTGGTGACCTCCAACCATAAAATTATTTTCATTGCTACTACTTAACTGTAATTTTGATATTGCTATAAATATTAATATGCAGGATATCTGCTATGCATCCCAAAGGGGTCATGACCCACAGGTGGAGAACCACTACACTAGATAGTAGAAAGAGTTGACTAATGGGTAATTCCTATCCTGTTAAGTGAGACAGAGGACTTGAAGAAGGACAAGAATCAGAATATCCATCTCAGAGAATGCTAACAAGAATCTAGCACTACTGTCTACCTAGAGTTCTCCATACAGTACTTTCTTTCTATATTCACTACCACCAGTACTATAATTGCAAGCAGAATTTTAAGTCTTTATTATATGTCATCATTTGTTATATACCAAATATCATATATAACCTTTAGAGCAAGCCCATGAGGTAAGTCATACTATTAAAGATGATAAAAACAGGTGCTTATAAAGGTTAAGCAGACTTGCCCAGTGATACAACTGAGACTTGGGTAGATTCCAGAGCTCAGCCACAAATCAGCTTGCCCTATTTCCTTCTCATTTATTATCCATTATTTATATGAATCCATCTTTCTGTATCATGACAAAAGAGTTATAATTATTTATGTTAATTTCTGTCTGCATAAGAATCTCTGGTTGGGGTGATCCAAGATGGGAGCAGTCAGCAGGGACACATTTGGAGCTCGGGAGAAAATAGGTACAATATTGCAGAAATATGAATAAGCTGAGCAACAACCCAAGAAGCGTGAACTCACAGGGTTAAACTTGGCAAACCCAGGAACTAGTGGGGGTCCCTCGGCGGGACTCTCAGACACTCAGGGAAACAGACTTACAAGCCTAGGGGCCCAGTGTGGAACCGAGGGCACGGAGACCTGACGTGGAACTCAGGCCATGGATAACACCATGGAAGTGGACACCAGCCACTCAAATACCCAGCGAGTGGCTCCAAATCCCAGACATGAGTACTCACCAGCCTTCACAGGACCCATCTTCCAAGGTGGCATTCCAGTATCAAAAAACAAGGACCAGCAGAGCCACCAGAACAGGTATAATCTCGGTGGAATCATTATGGCGCTGATCCACAGCACATTCTGAGCTACAGGAGAACTGTGGGACCACTTCAATTTATCTCCAGTAGAGTGGCAGTCTGGGAGGTGCAAACATATCTGGGCTTACCCAGAAAGGTGTTGGACACATACAGATTTCTCTACTGAATATACAATCACATGGAAGAATATTATGCCCGGACAGGGCAGAGGGCTGCTCTTCCTGCACGAGTGCAGTGTCCCACAGATCTGACCAATGCAGGGCCTCGGGAGACAGCAACAAACTGCCAAATAGAGGTACCTCCTGGCTTCCTGAGCACCCAGCTTCCACATGATCACTCCAGCACCCAAGGGAGAGCAGTGGCACCACTGAAATGGTAAGATCAGAGCAGGAAGAAAGGCGGGTAGTCAGGTTAAAAGGCTGTGAAACTTCACTGAGTCCAAGCCCAGAGAGCGAGGTGTGGTGTTCATATCTGAGCCAGTGCATCTTGCCCTTTCTTGGCGGCAGAGGAGGGGATACTCTGTCTTCAGAATCTACAGCCTCAGTGAGGGAGCACCGAGTTCTTGGCCTTTGTACACCGCCTGAGTGATTCACACTACAAGGTCTTACTGCTTAGGGCCGAGAGACATAATGGTGCCCTGGGGAACACCTAGAAGAAGCCGCCTGGGGGGACCATGACAACAGATCTGACCCTCTGACCAGACACATCAGCAATAGGAAATATGCTGCTCTAACCTATAATCTGTGGTCCTCCAAGCCCCGCTGACATCAATAAGAAGACCTGCTAGAACCCAAGACTCTGCAAGCTGCAATAGTGCATCCCATCCAATGCCTGACCTGAGTTCCCAGTTGGGACACAATGGGAAGGGGGAGCTTCAGGGAGCCCACTGAGACCCAGCACCTGTCTCAAGATCCCACCTAGCTTGTGTTGAGCTACAGACCACCAACATTATATGGACTATACTCCAAAGCTCCCTCCTTGACATCAGGTCCAGAACATATCAGGAACAATCAGGTAAGGACAACCAGATGGCTAAAGGGCAGCAAAAGAACAAAACTGACAAAAATCAGGGAACTATGACTCCAGCAAAATTATGCGAGGTAAAGGCAGCAAGCTCTGAACATTCCACCACAGCCAAAATATATGAAAATGATGACAAATCTATACTTGGGAAAATGATAGAGTCCTTACAAGAAGAAATTACATCCCTGAAAGAATATAAAGCATCCTCAATTTTACAAATGAGAGAAATGGAGAATACCACTAGATATCTCCAAGCCAACTCATCCCTACATGAACGGAAAAGAGACAAGGCAATGAAAGAGTTGAAAGAGTTGAAAGATTTGCAGACAATGACAAGCAAATTGGAACAGGAAGTATATAAAATGAATAAAATTGTTCAAGACTTGAAATTGGAAGTAGAAGCAATAAAGAAAACACAATCAGAATTAATCCTGGAGGTGGAGAATCAAGGGAAGAGAACAGGAACTACATAGATGAGTATCAAAAATAGGATACAAGAGATGGAAAAACAGATTCTTAGGCATGGAAGATTTAACTTAAGAAATCAGTACAACAACCAAAGAAAATGAGAAATATAAAAAAGTTCTCACCCACAACATCCAAGAAATCAAGGACTCAATGAAAATATGTAACCTAAGAATTATAGGCATAGAAGAAAGAGAAGATGCCCCACTCCAAGGTCCAGGAAACATCTTCAACAAAATCATAGAAGAAAGCTTCCCAAACCTAAAGAAAGATATACTGGTAAAACTCTGAGAGGCATACAGAACACCAAACAGATTAAACCAGAAAAGAAATTTCTCTTGCCACATAATAATTGAAACTCCAAATGTAGGGAACAAAGAAAGAATATTAAAAGCTGTAAGAGAAAAAGTTCAAGAAATATATAATGTCAGACCCATTAGAATTACACCTCTCTTCTCCTCAGAAACTTTAAAAGCCAAAAGGGCCTGTGCAGACATTCTAAAAGCCCTAAGAGAACAAAGGTGCCAGGCCAGATTACTATACCCAGCAAAACTCTCTATCAAAATAGATGGAGAAAAGATATTCGATGACAAAACCAAATTTAAACAGCCCTACAGAAGATTCTAGAAGGAAAATTCCAATGAAGAGAAGATAACTACATCCAAGAAAACAGAGGAAGCAAAAAATTACATTGCAGCTAAACCAAAAGAAACACACAGCCACCACCTACACCAAAATATCAGGAAATAACAACCTTTGGCCATTAATATCCCTCAGCATCAATGGACTCAATTCCCCAATAAAAAGACACAGGCTTATAGAATGGATACTTAAACAAGACCCATCATTTTGCTACATACAGAAAACATATCTCACTAAAAGATAGATGCTACCTCAGAGTAAAGGTCTGGGAAAAGGATTTCCAAGCAAATGGATCCAGGAAGCCAGGTAGAATAGCCTAATATCAAGTAAAATAGACTTCCAACTGAAGTTAATAAAAAAAGATAGGGGAGAGCACTACATATTCGTTAAAGGAAAAATTCATCAAGATGACATCTCAATACTGAATATCTATGCTGCAAATATAAGAGCACCCACATTTGTAAAAAAAAAAATTCTTCTAAAGTTTAAATCACACATCAATTCCCACACATTGATAGAGGGAGACTTCAACACCCCATTCACAACTATGGACAGGTCATTGAGGCAGAAGACAAACAGAGAAATAACGAGTCTAACAGAGATCATGAACCAAATGGACCTAACAGATATCTATAGAATGTTTCACCCAAACATAAATGAATTCACCTTCTTCTAAGAACCTTCTCCAAAATTCACCATATAGTTGGACACAAAGCAAGCCTCAATAGATACAAGAAAATTGAAATAACCCCTTGTATCTTATCATACCACCATGGAATAAAGCTGGACTTCAGCAACAACAGAAATAACAGAAAGCCTACACATTCATGGAAACTGAACAACTGTCTACTCAATGACTACTGGGTCAGAGAAGATATAAAGAAGGAAATCAAAGACTTATTAACATCCAATGAAAATGAAGGCATGTATTACCCAAACATATGGGATACAATGAAACCAGTGCTACAAGGAAAGTTCATAGTACTAACGCCTTCAAAATGAAAACTGTGACAGCTCATATTAGCAAATTAACAACAGAACTGGAAGAACTGGGCAAAAAAGTAGCAAACACTCCCAAGAGGAGCAGAAGGCAGGAAATCATCACACTTGGGGCTGAAATTAACAACTTAGAAACAAAAAGAAGAATACAAAGAATCAATGAAATCCAGAGTTGGTTCTTTGAGAAAATCAACAAAACAGACAGACCCTCAGCCAAATTAACTACAAGGCAGAGGAAAAATACCCAAATCAACAAAATTAGAAATGAATAGGGAGAAATAACCACAGACATTGAGGAAATCCAGAGAATCTTTTAGTCTTACTTTAAAAATCTGTACTCTGCAAAATTTGAAAACCTAAGTGAAATGGACAATTTTCTTGATAGATTCCATCTACCAAAGTTAAATCAAGATCAGGTTAACAGACTAAACAGACCTATAACCCCTAAGGAAATAGAAACACTCATTAAAAGTCCCAACCAAAAAAAGCCCAGGGCCAAGTGGTTTCACTACAGAATTCTACCAGATTTTCAAAGAAGAGCTAATACCAATACTCTTAAAACTCTTCCACAAAATAGAAACAGAGCAAACACTGCCAAACTCATTCTATGAGGCCACAGTCACCCTGATACCTAAACGACACAAAGACACAAAAAAGAAACAGAACTTCAGCCCAATTTCCCTAATGAATATAGACACAAAATACTTAATAAAATACTGGCAATCCGAATTCAAGAACACATCAAAAGTATCATACACCATGATCAAGTAGGCTTTATCCCAGTAATGCAGGGATGGTTTAACATATGAAACTCCATCAGTGTAATTCACCATGTAAAGGAGCTGAAAGAAAAAAACACATGATCATCTCGCTAGATTCTGAAAAAGCATTTGACAAAATCCAACACCCCTTCATGTTGAAAGTCCTGGAAAGAGCTAGCATACAAGGACCATACCTAGAAATAATAACGCCAATATATAGCAAGCCAGTAGCCAACATCAAATTAAATGGAGAGAAACTTAAAGCATTTCATCTAAACTCAGGGACAAGTTAAGGATGCCCACTCTCCCCATATCTCTTCAACACAGCAATTGAAGTCCTAGCTAGAGCAATAAGACAACTAAAGGAGATCAAGGGGATAAAAATTGGAAAGGAAGAGGTCACATTATCCCTATTTGCACGTGATATGATAGTATACATAAGTGACCCCAAAAATTCCACCAGAGTAATACTACAACTGATAAACACCTTCAGCAAAGTGGCTATATACATAATTAATTCAAAAAATTGGAAACCTTCTTTATACAAAAGTTAAATGGACCGAGAAAGAAATTAGGGAAACAACGCCCTTCACAATTGCCACACACAATATAAAATACCTGGGGGTAACTCTAACCAAGCAAGTGAAAGACCTGTATGACAACAACTTCTAGTCCTTGAAGAAAGAAATTGAAAAACACATCAGAAGATGGAAAGATCTCCCATGCTCATGGATAGGTAGGATCAACATAAAAAAATGGCCATCCTATCAAAATCAATATACAGATTCAGTGCAATTCCTATCAAAGTACCACCAAACTTCTTTATAGACCTGGAAAAAATAATTTTCAGCTTCATATGGAATAACAAAAACCCAGAATAGCTAAATCAATCTTGTACAAAAAATAATAATCTAGAGGTATCACCATGCCAGATTTCAAGCTATAATACAGAGCAATACTAATAAAAAAACAGCATGGTACTGGTATAGAAACAGACCAGTGGATCAGTGGAATTGAATTGAAGACCCAGAAATGAATACTATGGTCACTTAATTTTTGACAAAGAAGCCAAAAGTGTACAGTTGTAAAAGGACAGCATCTTCAACAAATGGTGCTGTTCTAAATGGATGTTGACATGTAAAAGAATGAAATCAGAACCATACTTATCACCTTGTACAAAACTTAAGTCCACATGGATCAAATACCTTAACATAAGGCCTGACACACTAAATCTAATAAAAGAGAAATTGGGAAAAGCCTCAAACTCATTGGCACAGGTGATAACTTCCTGAACAGAACACCAATAGCTCAGGATCTAAGACCAACAATCAATAAGTGGGACCTCATGTAACTGAAAAACTTCTGGAAGGCAAATGACACTGTCAGTCGAACAAAATGGCAACCTACAGATTGGGAAAAGATCTTTACCAACCCTTCATCTGACAGAGGTCTTATATACCAAATTTATAAAGAACTCAAGAAATTAAATGCCAAGAAACCAAATCATCCAATGAAAAATGGGAAACAGAGCTAAACTGAGAATTCACAAAGGAGGAATCTCTAATGGCTGAGAGACACTTGAAGAAATGCTCAACATACTTAATTATCAGATAAATGCAACTCAAGACAACCATGAGATTCCATCTCACACCTGTCAGAAGAGTTAAGATAAAAAATTCTAATGACAGCACATGCTGTCTGGTGAGGTTGTGGTGAAAGAGGAACACTTCTCCATTGCTGGTGGGAGTGTAAACTTGTACAACCACTATGGAAATCAGTCTGGAGATATCTTAGAAAACTTGGAATAGCTCTACCTCAAGACCCAGCCATACTACTTCTGGGTATACATCCAAATGATTCATCACCAATCCACAAGAACATCTCCTTATCTATGTTCATAGCAGCTTTATTTGTAATAGCTACAAACTGGAAACAACCCAGCTGTCCCTTAACCAGCAAATGGATAAAATATTGTGGTACATTTAAACAATGGAATACTACATAGCTATCAGAAACAAGGAAATCATACAATTTACAGCCAAATGGATGGAACTAGAAAAGTTCATCCTGAGTGAGCTAACCCAGACTCAGAAAGATGCACATGGCATCTACTCACTTATATTTGGATTTTAGTCAGTACAGGATAACTATACTACAACCAATGCACCAAAAGGAACAGGAGCATAGACTTGTTGCCTGTTAATTAGACACTTTGCTGTAGTGGTGCTGCTATGTAGGCCCCCAGCATATGAGGAGGCTCTTAGCCCTCATATAACATCTGAACTGGGGCAGGGGACTGATATGTAGGGACACCCCACTCTGGAGGAGTAGGATAGGAGGGAGGGGGAGAGGGTGAGTGGGACTGGGAGGGACAGAAAGAGGGTACTGTGAAGGAGATGTAACTCAAAGTAATAAATAAACATTAAAAAATTATTTATACATTTATCCTTGAAAAACCATTTTGTCTTTTTTTCAGTATTATTCATTGTATAAACAACTGAGATATAAAATGTACTATTATCAACTATGCTACCATTGCTGCCTAATTACAAAATTTCATGGTCTCAGCCAATGGAAATGAATGCTACAAATAAATCTGGATTGAAGCTTAAAAAAAGATGCTGTGGTCCTGTTTGCAGTTTCTTTGGGACACAGTGTGGTCTGGTCATAAAGGGAGAATCTTACAGATTAAAGATGAACAACAGAGGGCAGTAGAATAGAGATAATAAGTTTATGAGAAGTAAGGATCAAGTCCAAACAAGAATTTTGAGAAATAGAATCAGTCTTGTTTTATAAAGTCAAAAACAGTGTGGTCATTTTTTTCAGTTATCAAACTTTATACAAAAGTGCTCTATAGATGTTTTTCACCAAAGAAGAGACACTGAAGATCTTTGTAGGAGGTACGACTTCAAATGATTCTTTTTTTCTTTCTCTCCTTCTTATTGAGACAATATCTCACTTTTTAGTGCTAACTACCTTGGAATTCACTCTGTAGACAAGGCTGTCCTCAAAAAACAGAGGTCTACCTGGCTCTGCTTCCCAAGCATTGGGGTTAAAGGCATCTGCCACCATGCCTGGATGGTTCTTTATTTTGACCAATTGCTCTAACGTCCAGCTCTCCAAGGTATAAGAATTCACAATTGATTCAAGAAAAATATTCATGAATGTATCACATGGTGGTAAAACAAATATAATTAAAGGTCGCTAATATATGGTTTATGTTTGTCTAAGAATACATTGAATGAAATGTGTTCCTTTATTCCTTTATTCAACTCACAGTTGAAATGGTTCATATTGAAACAGAAATGATTACTTGTTCATTCCTAACTGCAGATGTTTATTTTTAATAGAGTATGCTTTCTGTCAAGACTATATTAGCTGTTAGGTATCAATTACATAAGAAACACCTATGTATATAGTATCTTCTGTGTAAAAGGTACTAAAGTAAGCAAAAGCAAATGACAAGGTCTGTAATTCCCAACAGACTAAAAGAATTGGCACATGCCTACAAATTATAATCAAACAAACATAATCTAGAAGATAGGTTCTTATGTAATTAAATAAGGAAGTAAGTCTCAGGAAGTCTAGACTAGCAACTTAAAACATTTTAAGTTTATTTAAGTATTTCCTATGCTGCCTAAAACATCAAAGGGAGGCCTCTAATTTTAAGCAACAAAAAGTATGTGTTTTTCGAAAATTACTTTTAACTTTACTGTCATTCCTAGTGTGTCTTACTGTATGTAGCTGAGTAAAACTTCTCTCATCAGCCTTCAGTCTAAACATTCTTTCTAAAATGCATTCTGTGCAAGTTTCTCCTCTTTTTGTCCTCACCTTTCTTCTCCTGTTCTCTCTCTCTCTCTCTCTCTCTCTCTCTCTCTCTCTCTCTCTCTCTCACACACACACACACACACACACATTACTTATTTTTAACTTTTTATTTACATGTGAGTTTATGTGTGTCTGTATCAGTGTGAGTGAACATGCACATATATGTGGAGTTACTCACAGCAACCAGAAGTGGGTGTGGGATCCCTTGGAGCTGGAGTATAGGCCATTATGAACTTCCAGACAAGGGTGCTGAAAACTGATCTCAGGTCCTCAGGAAGAGCAACAAGCACTTTCAACTACTGAATCATATCTCCAGCATCATATATGTTACTTATAAGTATTCCTTTCCAATTTAATTTGTTCAAACTCCTCTTTTTGGCCAGTACTTTCATTCTGTATGAAAAACATCCATAATTGATATTGTGTCTCCAGTAGACTACGAGAAAATATGAAATGATAGCAATTGACTTACAGAGTAGGTAGTGTCTGAGATGTTTCATGACTGTTGAAACAGAGAGACATAGTCAAGGTTTTCACAGGTAGATGGAACAATACCCAAAGACAAGGAGGTAGTAAAACACGGGCATGCACAGAGAAAAATGGAAGGTAAGTTTCGTTGCAACAGAGGCTCCTCAAGGTCTTTGTTCTAAATGTAAAATACACATTAATTAACCTTTATTTAATGGAGGCTGTACTTTGAGATTTAGAGCTTGCTACTTTAAGAAACTGACCAATTCTTAGAAAAGAAGCAAAACAAAATAACTAATGTATAATTTGACTCCTAGTTAGGCAACAGAGCATTTTCATAAGAGGATAGCTCCATGGAGAAAATGTGTATTTAAAGGAGGTAAATTCCTTTTCTTGACCCAACCTTCATTAAAGAAAAGCAACGCTGCTCAGCTCAGCTTTATTAATGAGGGCATATGGCCCCACACATATTCCTAAGGATGAGTACCAATTTGCATGGAGCTGGCCTCACCTTCTGAAGTGCACAATAGTCCGTCCTTGGCAACATAAGATAGTTGATATTTGATGGGTATGGTCTAAATCTATTACTATGGAACAAGTCAGATGGTGGTGTACATGTCCACCTTTGGGTGCTGAATGAATTAAAATAAAACCAAGGCTGATATGGAGCTATGCATACTCATTTTAGGCCAAATCACAGTCTTAAAATATGAGGTAATATGTACTTAGCTGTATATAAAGAGATATTAGATGAATGTTTGGTTTTTAGTACCATTACACTGATTTCCTCTTGATGCCTTTCTTCTGACTCCCCTTAAGGAAAGTGTTTGTTCATGCATTATAGTCACAATCTTCTTATTCTCAGAAAGTATATTTTTTTCTCCTTTTAATTGAATCTACTGCTTACTTCAGAGTCTCTTCACACAATATATACACACAGAGTGGACTTTCCATAAGTGTCATTTGTTCACTGTCTAAAACTCTCAGATCACTAAAGTCTGGAGGTATTTCAGCTATTCATATGATTTTTTATTGCTGTATACTATGCTGTTTTCCAATTTGCTGTGTAGTTCAGGATGACCTTGAGAACTTTCAGTCCTCCTTCCAGGATCTTGCTCATGTTGGGAATGGAAGTGTAATATCACATTCTGTTTATATAGTACTGAGGCTCAAACCCAGGGTCTCCCGCAAGCACTCTACTAGGCACAGTAGTTACTAAGTTACATGGCACACCACTTAAAATATTTCTAATGCTTACCATACAAAGTAATAAGTTTCATTATAAATTTCCATGTGTATTTTTTATTGACTCTGTCCATATCCCCTTCCTGTTTTGCAAATTCACATAGCATGAAGGAAATTTTTGTAAGCGGAACAAGTAGAGAATGATCCTGTTTGCACCAGTTCTTTTTCTTTTTAAATAGCAGAATAAAAATATTTTCATTTACAGGCATTTAAGGATGCTTCTGTGTGGTAAGTAATGTTTCTATTTGTCCATGTAATTTAATTTTTTATATTCATCCAATATGATGCAAAAGTAAAAAAGGAAAATTGTTGTTTTTAAGTGGAATATATTTTGAAGGTTTTTTTCCCATTATTTAGAAACACTAGGTAATTTTGGCTTCATAGTGTGTAGATGACTCACAAGGAAGACAGTGGTCAACAAAAGTGATTTCTGTAATCATTCTCTGTGAAAACTGTTGCTATTTCCAAAGGAACATCCCAAGGGGGCCATTAGAGTGTAGACAGATGGAAAATGAACTCTTTTAGACAAAGTGGTTAGATAGGCCCTATGAAATCTCCTTCCATTTTCCTCACATTCAGGAATAGATTTTTAAAAATGTTTTGCATTTATTTATTTTGTGTTTTTTTGTGCATGTAAACATATGTACATGTAGAGGATAGAGGACAGTTTGTATTTGGTTCTGTATTTCCACCATGTGGGTTCCAGGGATGGAACTCGGATCTTTAGGCTTGGTGGCAAGTGACTTTACCCATTGAGCCATCTCTTTGCTACAGCAGCATTGTCTTTAAATTCTTCTTTTTTTTAGCTGCCTTTATCACTAAATTTCCTTGATCTCAGGCTAAAGTCCAAGTCTTATTTCCTCTGTGGTATTTAGAAGGTATTCAAATAATAGACTCAGAATTAATTTTGGTTGTCATTTTTATATTTTATTGTTATCATTTTGAATTTATTTTGATAATATAGGGTATTTGTATGTATCTCAGGATGGGGATTTACTGACTATTTACACTATGCTATCCTCAGACTTGTATTGATCACCTTGCTTCAGCTTCCCAGATGCTAGGATCTCAGTCACGTGGCCCCATACTTTAGACTTTATAGTGAAAAAAAAGTGTACCATATATGATTTCAGGAAGTTGTTTTTCTTTTTCTCCAATTCTTCCAAACATAAAACCCATATCTGAATAGGGTGAAACTTTTACTAGAACAAAATAATAAAAATAAGTTACAACACTACCAAGGCTTGTGTCTGGTGTCCTTCTTATGACTCCGATCCTAGCCTCTATCTCAAAGCCTTGTTCTAGAGTTCTGCTGCTATATCAAACCAGATTTTCCTCCTTTCAGTTGGGCCCTGTCTCAAATGAGTTACCCATATTTTTAATGAGTCATTCTTTCCTTTCAGCCCATCCCCTAAATACTCTGAAATATACCAAACTTCAGAGGCTCCCCTCTTGTCTGTTCTTGCTCAATCTAGCACACAAGCCTAACACACAAGAGCCCCCTTAGTTTCCTACTACTTAGTCACACACCCATTCCATCTGTCTCCCTGTCCCAGAGGGAGAAACAGCCTTTCCAAATAACCATGCCCATAAATCCATGTTGTTGGGTTTTTTTGGCAAAGGGAGGGCAAAATAATTCCGCTACTTTTCCAAAGCATACCTATATAAATAGTACAATCTCCTTGGCCTTGACCTCACAGCATCTTGTACCTCATTGTTTACTATCCCCTAACCCTCTTTCAAAGCCTTTATAAAGCACATGTTCAGAAACATACAGATATTTATCTAAACAGAACTTTGGAGGAATTTTGTTTAGTAAACACACACATTATATTGTCATATGAATTTTAAAACTTAATAATCCAATACTAATGCCCCAATACTTTATGTGATTTTTATATGTAGTCATATTATATGATTTAATATATATGATTATATTGTTTGCATTGCAAGCTGTCTTCTGCTACCTCCTTCTGAATGGCTCGTGTTTTTCTCCATTCACTGTCTCAACCCGGTTTCTCTCCTTCCCTTCAGAGACTAGAGAACTTGCAAAAGTTCTTTTCACTCCTTAGTCCAGGCAGTTTAGTTTCTACCACTGCCCTGAGTGTGCTTGAATATTCACATTAAATGACAGGCTTAATGGATATTGTTCAGCTGCCTTAACCTCTGTGATTTTTTTTTGATTCTTCCCCTGTTCACACTGTTATGTACTTCATTGATACGTTCCTAACTCAGGTTGATTTTGCTCTCTAGTGGACATGTGGCAGTTTTTGTTGGCACAGTGGAAAGGGTAGCAAATGGGTCACAGAGTAGAGACTAGGAATTCTAAATACCTACAATGTACAAGGAACCTTAATGCACAACAAATATCTATCCAAATTCAGATGTCAGGTACACTGAGATTAGGAAACCCTGCAATAGAGAAAGATGAAGAAGCACAAAGGGAGTTTAGAAATTTGTAGGCTGGGGATCTGCCCTCGAATCCTGATGGTGACTGTACACTTGCAATTAGCAGACAACCTAAAGTCTGTTCCTGTAGGTGTTTCATGGCCATAACAGCTTCTCATTCTCTAGGTCTGTGGTTTCTAGAGGATAGCTAGGACTCTTCTAGTTGTGCTCCAGTCTGGTCCAGGTACAGTCCCTCCTCCTCCTTCCACCTGTGGATTAAAATACAAACATAGTTAATTTCAATATATACTATAGCCACAAGAAAGGAAAAAGAAGAATAATCTTTTACCTACCCTTTACTCCCCTCACTCCCATCTTCCTCTACAACTCCTCTCCTATGTGGATAAAGTTCTCTTCTACTTTACATTTCTGAATACAGCCTAGAGCTTTTGAAATTCACATTTTCCTCCATTTAGCATGCTGCTGAGTTGGCAGAGAGAATCCCTCCAGATAGCACTATGCCTTGGCCCATGTAGACTGGCAAATCTTCTGTGCACTATCAATCTCTGACTCACCTTGGGGCAGTGGCCTGAGTTTCCCGTTCAGATCTGTCTCTGGTTCTACCCACTGGGGACTAGGGAAGATTTCTGTTAAGGGGCAGTATGATCACAGAAGTCCTTGCTTGCACCTGGTGCTGGCACCCTCCATAGTCTTTTGGAATTCTCTTAGGGGTGGCAAATTTCTGCCATGTTAATTTGAGTTAAGAATAAATCTGAGGTTAACCTGTCCAGGTCTCATTTGATGATGTAATTTCTTCTGATATCACTCTCCCAGAATGAGAGCCACCTATCGAGTTCACTCCTGGGAACAACTGCCCCAAGCTTGACCTCTTTTTGGTCATAGAATTCTTACAGAACATAAGCATCCTAGACAGTTCGTTCCTGGGGACTAGAAATAAAGGAATCCTTACTGCTTACTAACAGCTAATTCACCTCCCCTGATAATACCAATAGTTTCTTTGATGAAGTGTTTCTAAACTACTTTTCTGAACCAGGCATAGTAATAGAGACCTACAATCTCAATGCTTGGGAAATGGAGTCAAGAGGGTATGTAGATCAAGGCCATTCTCAGCTACAAAATGTGTTTGAGGCTGGCCTAGGCTACACAAGCACCTTGCCTCAAAAATGGGGGTAAGGATTTAGAACAGAAAGAGGAAACATATTGGTCTTCTTGTGCCAGTCTGACATGGAAATGACCTGGTTGCCTAGAACAAGAACCCACTTGTCAGCCTATTATTATAGAATGGATCTTTGTGTAGCACAATTGCAAAGAAATAAAAAGTAGTTGAGTTCTCTGGAGTCAGTTAATCAACTCCTCTGTGTCAGTTTACGTTTGTCAGCTCCCTGGAGTCTCCTGCTACTATCCCTCTAAAACTGTCTAGAAAGCAGCTAGGTCTGTTCCCCACCTTAGCCAGGGTCAAGCATGGACTATAGCGTCTGGTATCACTGGCTATGATCCTCAGCCCAACTTCCAGTGGTCCACTGACTCTACTCATTCCCATCCTGGCCGAAAATCTACATCCCTTCAGATCCTCCACTCTGAGTATCATTTTGCATCAAATAATCACTGAGGCTCCATCATTTGAGGGTTAGGTATGTGGAGAAGGAAGGATGTTGTATAATTAGCTGTCTAGCTCTTCCAGACACTAGGGAGGGCATACACATATACACACCCAACACACACACACACACACACACACACACACACACACACACACACACACACACACACACAGAGGAGTGAAGCCATTCTGGGGTTGTAAATGCTAATGACCTGGAATACAACAGAAATCATCAAAATTTCTACCTCCTGCACCCATCTGTACCATCTGAATATTTCACAACAAGATTTATCCCATTCTCTTGGCCCTCCCAACTCCCTTTCCGCAGCTCTATCCAGTACCCTCCACCTCCCCCAAAAACTGATTTTCTATTGGTTTGTTTGTATTATATTTCACATTCCAAATTAACTAAGGATTTTGCAGCCAGATTCCATTCCCACAGTGGAAGCAGTTTTCCCTCCTTGAAAAATTCACAGATTTACACCAAGGACAGTCCCAATCCCCAGGTCTACGAAATGCTGAAAATCTTTTGTCCTTCTGTAGTTCTTGATGATCAACTCTGTGGATTCCCATATCAGACAGATAACTCATATCAGAGGCTGCAAAGAAGGTATGCATTTGAGGTGGTCTTTCTGTGATTGATGGTGGGGATGGTATGGGTGTGGATGGGGTGGGTATCGAAGGGGTAGTTTTGGCTGGGAAGGGGCTTTCATATGAATATGTGAATGAGGCAGGGAGTTGGACTGTAAATGGTTCAGAGGGGGCTGTGGATGTCAGATTTGGGGACTGAGAGGCAGAGCACATGGATGTTTCCTTGGGTTTGAGATCTAATACTCTCTGCCTTTTCAAGGGATATTTTTTCCACTTCGTGTGTCCAAGAAGGTGCATGAAACTTCCATTGGGCTCCTTTGAGGTCTCTACAGGGTCAGTTACTGTCCCTTCCAAGGCAGCTGCTTTCTGATCTGCTTCCACTTCTTTTCTTCCTGTAGCAGCAACAATCAACTCTGCCAAACCTTCCTGTCCACCTGACCATTGTGTCCCGGTCCCTGCTCTTCTGACACCAGCAGGAGGAATGGTCACAGGTGGTCTCACGTCAGTTGGGAGAGCCCCCAGCTCCTGGGGAGAAGTAAATAGAGTTGAGATATGTTTGGGGAAAGGGGTACTGACATAAGGGTGGGATGGGCAGAGGTATGACAGGACCAGGTGACAATCTTACTGCCTGGAGGGCGTTCAGTCTCAGTAGGTCTCGTTCTGTCTTCACCTCTTCCAGTTTGGCCTGGGCATTTTTAAGTTGAATAGCCACCTCCTTCAGCTCAATCTCTTGCTGGTAGATGAGCTGCTTCAGGTCTGATGACAAGGAGAGTGCAGCCATCTTATGTAGGTTAGACAAGTCTTGCAGCCACTGCACCCTGTGCCCTTGTAAGCAGCCTTGCCTGTGAAAGAAGCGTACACCCAAGGCCAGGACGCCCCAGGCACAGGCTTCCAGAGCCTCACTAGGCATGTCACTATCTCCAGGATAACTTTGAGCTTATCTTCCACCTCTTCACAGGACAGGGACAAGTTCTCAAGGTAGAAATCAAGGCCCTTTTCATGCTTGGCCATTTGTTCATTGATGAACGTTGCCACCTTGTTATGCTGGAACCCACTACCGAGATCTTCAGGATTCAAGGCCATGATGGCTGAGCACCTTATGGGCTTTCTTGGCTCTGGGAGATGAAATCAACTGTAGTCCTTGTTTCCTTAGTCCCTTGGTATTAATGCCTCTCCTCTCCTTCAATGTCTTATTAGCCGTTGTTTTTCCCTGCTCTCCCTTCCCCACCCATCCCCTCCCCTCCCCTCCCCTCTGGTCTTCTAGTACCCCTTCACATTTCCTTCCCCCCATCTCTTTGGCCCCGCCCCTCAACTGTTTTGTCATAATGACTCCTACTATCTGCTGTTCTTAAAAGAACAAAACAAAACAAAATAAACAAATAAAAAAGAGACCTCACAGCTGAGCTCATCTTTCCAGTCCGAGATCAAAGGAGGTCCAGGCCCACCATTCTTACTACTAGCCATAGGGTCCACCTTACACTTCTTCAAAGGCCTGCCTACCATGCTCCAGAGAGAAAGCACAACCTTGTCATTCTGACTCTCTCCAATGACTTAAAGAAAAGGAAATCTTCAGATCAATCCTCCTGGGTTTTAATCTTAGAATATTCCAAGTTCCAGACTGTGAAAGTAGTAGGAAGAGCTAGAGGAAGGTTTCTACACCTCCTTGAAAGTAAGGGAAACTTCCACAAAAATGAAAATCCTTGAAGGTATGCTGGGGAGTAGGGTGGGAGAGGGGGAGGGAAAAGACTTAAAACAAAAGGAAAGGAAACTCTCCGAAGGAGGATTTAAAATTCATGAACTCTTCTTGCTTATCCCACACAAAGGACCAATGTGCCCCATCCTGGAAGTGCAGTACTCCAAAACACATCTTAAAGATCTCTATTACCAGACTCTTCCTAAAAAGAGCTTACTTCCCAATTAAAAGATAAAAAAGGCAAATTAAAGTTTATTTGAATAAATGATAGTTCACGATTTCAGCAATATTAAGAACCAGAAAAAAAAAATTTCAGAGCACTCCAGCCTTCAGAAGGAACAGTGGGATAGATAACCCAAGCCCAAAAGGAGAGAAACAACCTGATTGCTTGCAGATAGGCATTTGATATATTAGGTATTGTTGGATCACTTGGCTGACTAGGATTAGCTGGAAATCATCTAATTCTTACTGACAGATGTTTCTAACACTTTTTAAATGGTTCTATGGCCATTTATTTAATTTCTTTCAATAATATTTTATTGTATTTTTCAGTTAATACATTTATTTTTTATTTTACATTAAAATTGCCCCTCCCACTTCTCTTCCCAGTCTCATCCTCCCACACACTTCCCCACTACCCCCCCCTTCACCCAATACCAATCCACTCTGGCACATAAAATCACACCAGGACTAAGTGCCTCCTCTTCCACTGAGGCAAGACAAGGTAGTTCTGCTAGGAAAATGGGATCCAGAGGGAGTCAACAGCTTCCAAGTCAGAGACAAACTCTGTTAGGGGATTCATCTGAGGATCAAGCAGTCCATCAGCTTCATATGTGTAGTGGTTCTAGGACTATTCCATGCTTGTTCTCTGGTTTGTTGTTCAATCTCTATGAGTCCCCGCTCTGTCCATGTGGGTCTTCTTGTGGTGTTCTTGATCCTTCAAACTCCCTCAAACCTTCCCCTAACTCTTCCTCAAGACTCCTTAATATTTGGCTAATGTTTGGCTGTGGATCTTTGCATCTGTTTCTATTATCCATTGGATAAAGCTTCTCAGATGGCACTAATGTTTGAATTCTGTCCAGTTCCCTCTCTCCATCAACTTCCAATATCTATTTCATTTCTCCTATTAGAGGGATTCAGGCATCATCCCTTGAGCCCACCTTGCTACTTAGTTTCTTTGGGTCTGTAGATTGTAGCATGGTTATCCTGTATGTATTGGCTAATATGTGCATATTATGTAAATAATAGTGAGTAGATACCAATGTGTCTTTCTGAGTCTGTGTTACTTCACTCAGGATGATCTTTTCTAGTTCCATCCATTTTCCTGCAAATTTCATGATATCTTGTTTCTAATAGAGGAATATTATTCCATTGTGTAGACATACCATAATTTCTTTATCTATTCTTCTGAAGAGGGACATCTGGGTTTTCTCCAGATTCTGGCTATTATGAATAGAGCTGCTATGAATAAAGTTGAGCAAATGTCCTTGTACTTTGGTGACACATATTTGGGGTATATGTTCAGGAGTGGTATAGCTGGGTCTTGAGTTATAATCATTTCCAATATTTTTTAGGAAGCGCCAGTTTGATTTCCAAAGTCTTTGCACAAACTTGCACTCACATTAGCAATGGAGGAGTGTTCCCCTTTCTCGAAATCCTCGCCAGCATGTGCAGTTGCTTGAGATTTTCATCTTAGCCATTCGGAAAAGGCATAAGATGGAATCTAATATATTGATTTAAGCCCGGAGTTTGATTATTTCCTGCCATCTACCCTTTTGGAGTTTTTACTTCTTTTTTTTGTTCTAGAGGTTTCATATGTGTATTTATTTATTTATTTTATGCTTATTTATTACTTCAGGTTACATCTCCATCACAGTGCCCTCTTTCACCCCTCCCAGTCCCGCCCTCCCACACTCTTCCCCCTATCCATTCCATCCCACTCCTCCAGAGTATCCTTACATATCAGTACCCTGCCCCAGTTCAGCAGTCATATGAGGGCCAAGAGCCTCCTCATACACTGGGGGCCTACAAGGCAGTACCACTAGGGCAAAGTGTCTCATGTACAGGAAAGAAAGTCTATATTCCTATTCCCTTTGGTGCATTGGTTGTAGTATAGATATCATGTCCTATATGGCTAAAATCCGACTGTAATGAGTAGATGTCATGTGCATCCTTCTGAGTCTGGGTTAGCTTACTCAGGATGAGATTCTCTAGTTCCATCCATTTGGCTGCAAATTGCATGATTTCGTTGTTTCTGGTGGCTGAGTTGTATTCCATTGTGTAGATGTACCACAGTTTTTTTTTTTTTTTTATCCATTCCTCAGTTAAGGGACATCTGGGTCATTTCTAGTTTCTAGCTATTACAAATAAAGCTGCTATGAACATAGATGAGGAAAACTCCTTGTGGTTTGGTGAGGAATCATTTGCATGCATACCCAGAAGTGGTGTGGCTGGTTCTTGAGGTAGAGCTATTACAAGTTTTCTAAGATATAGGCAGACTGATTTCCATAGTGATTGGACAAGTTTGCACTTCCACCAGCAATGGAGTAGAGTTCCCCTTTCTACACAACTTCGCCAGCATGTTCTGCCATTTGAGTTTTTGATCTTTGCCATTCTGACAGGTGTGAGATGTAATCTCAGGGTTGTCTTGAGTTGCATTTTTCTGATGATTAAGGATGCTGAGCATTTCTTCAAGTGTCTCTCAGCCATTAGGGATTCTCTGTTTAGCACTGTTCCCCATTTGTGATTGGATTATTTGGTTTCTTGGCATTTAATTTCTTGAGTTCTTTGTAAATTTTGGATATTAGCCCTCTGTCAGATGAAGATCTTTTCCCATTCTGTAGGTTGCCATTTTGTTCGAATGACAGTGTCTTTTGCCTTACAGAAGCTTTTTGGTTTCATGAGGTCCCATTTATTGATTGTTGGTCTTAGAGCCTGAGCAGTTGGTATTGTGTTCAGGAAGTTGTCACCTGTGCCAATGAGTTCGAGGCTTTTCCCTACTTTCTCTTCTAATAGATTTAGTGTGTCAGCCTTATGGTAAGGTCTTTGATCCACTTGGACTTAAGTTTTGTTCAAGGTGATAAGTATGGGTCTAATTTCATTCTTTTACATGTCGACATCCAGTTAGACCAGCAGCATGTGTTGAAGATGCTGTCCTTTTTCGATTGTATGGTTTTGGCTTCTTTGTCAAAAATTAAGTGTCCATAGGTGTGTGGGTTCATTTCTGGGTCTTCAATTAGATTCCATTGATCCACTGGTCTGTTTCTATACCAGTACCATGATGTTTTTATTACTATTTTTCTGTAGTACAGCTTGAAATCTGGGATGGTGATGCCTCCAGATGTGATCTCTCCAGGTTCATTTTGAAGCACATTAGAACTCTTAGAACTGCTTTCATTGTGTCTCAGAAGTTTGGGCATGCTGTGCCTTCATTTTCATTGATTTCTAGAAAAGTTTTAATTTCTTTATTTCTTCCCTGACCCAGTGGTTTCTGAGTACAGAGGTGTTCAGTTTCCATGAGTTTATAGGCTTTCTATTGTTTTTGTTGTTGTTTAAGTCCAGCTTTTAATCTATGGTGATCTGGTAAGATACAATGGGTTATCCCAACTTTCTTGTATCAGTTGAGGCTTGCTTTGTGACCAAGTATATGGTCAGTTTTGCAGAAGGTACCATGAAGGTGCTGAGAAGTTACATTCTTTCATGTTTGGATGAAATGTTCTGTTGGTACCTGTTAGGTCCATTTGATTCCTGAAGTCTCTTAGCTTCATTATATCTCTGTTTGGTTTCTGTCCTGATGATCTGTCTACTGGTGAGAGTGGGGTGTTGAAGTATCCCAATATTACTGTGTGGGGATCAATGTCTGATTAAAGCTTTAGTATTCTTTCTTTTACAAATGAGGGTGCCCTTGTATTTGGGGCATAAATGTTCAGAATTGAGACATCATTTTGGTGGATTTTTCCTTTAATAAGTATGAAGTGTCCTTCACCATCTCTTTTGATTTTAGTTGAAAGTCTATTTTGTTGGATACAAGAATGGCTATTCCTGATTGCTTCTTGGGTCTGTTTGCTTGGAAAAACCTTTTCCATCCCTTTACTTTGAGATAATGTCTAATTTTGTTGCTGAAGTGTTTCTTTTGTGCAGCAGAATGATGGATCCTGTTTTTGAATTCATCCTGTTAGCCTGTGTCTTTTTATTGGGGAATTGAGTCCATTGACTTTGAGAGGTATTAATGACCAATGATTGTTTATTCCTGTTATTTTGATGTTTTTGGTAGAGTGGTGTGTGTGTGTGTGTTTACCGTCTTTTGATTTTGTGGTTATTTAATTCCTGTATTTCCTGGGTGTAGTCAGCCTCCTTGGGTTGAAGTTTTCTTTCTAGTACCTTCTGTAGGGCTGTGTTTGTAGATAGGTATTGTTTAAATTGGATTATGATATGGAATATCTTCTTTTCTTTATTTATGGTGATGAAATTTTTGGTGGGTATAGTAGTTTAGGCTGACAGCTGTGGTCTTGTAGGGTCTGCAAATATCTGCCCGTGCCCTTTTAAATTTAAAGTCTCTATTGAGAAGTCAAGTTTAACTCTGATAGTCTGATAGGTCTGTCTTATATGTTACTTGGCCTTTTTCCCTTACAGATTTTAATATTCTTTCTCTGTTCTATACATTCAATGTTTTGATTATTATGTGGCAGGAGGAATTTGTTTTTTTTGGTCCAATCTGTTTGGTGTTCTATAAGCTTCTTGTTTACAGGCATCTCTTTCTTTTGGTTGGGGAAGTTTTCTTCTATGATCTTATTGGAAATATTTTCTGGGCCTTGGAGTTGGGAGTCTTCTCCTTCTTCTACTCCTATTCCTCCTAAGTTTGGTCTTTTCATGGTGTCTCAGATTTCTTGAATGTTTTGTTTCAGGAACTTTTTAGATTTAACATTTTCTTTTACCAATGTATTCATTTTTCAATTGTATCTTCTAGGCCTGAGATTCTCTCCTCCATCATTGTAATCTGCTAGTGATGCTTATGCCTATAGTTCATTATCTCCCCTAGGTTTTCTATCTCTAGGATTCTCTCAGTTTGTGTTTTCTTTTTTGCTTGTATTTCAATTTTAAGGTCTTGTACTGTTTTATTCATTTCCTTCATTTGGTTGATTATATTGTCCTATAATTATTTAAAGGGTTTATTCATTTTGTTCACCTGTTTATATTTTCTTGCATTTCTTTAACATATTTATTCATTTCATTCATCTTTTTGATTAAATTTTCCTGTATTTCTTTAAGGGATGTATTCATTTCTTCTTTTAAAGCCTCTGTTATCATTATAGGGCTTGATAAGGTCATTTTCTTGTGCATGAGTTTTGTTAGGATAACCAGGTCTACATTTAGTAGGATAGCTGTGTTCTGAAGGTGCCATATTGCCCTGGCTCTTGTTGGTTGTGCTGGCCTTTATCCATCTGGCTGTGCCTGGTTTTTCCTGGCTGTTCTTTGCATAGCAGGCCTGGATGTTCCAGTGCTGTGAACCTGATGTTCCTGGTAATACAGGAGTGAAGTAGGATAGTGGAGCAGTGTCAGGACAACAGAGCTCAGAGAGACAGCACAAAGCTCAGGGTACCGGGAAGTACTCCAGGGGACTCTGGATGTTCTGGTGCAGGAGGCCTGGATATTGCTGATGTAGCAGGCCTAGTGTCAGCCTGGATATTCCTGGTGCAGCTGATCTTGTGGAGGTATGTGGAGCAGTGGTCCTGCAATTAAGCAGTAGTTTCCTGTTGCAGTAGTCCTGGGTGTTCCTGCTGTATTAGTGACCTCCAGTGACCTCTAGATGTTCCTGAAGTTGTAGGCCATTTTGATCCCAGGGTGAGCTGGTCCAGACATTGGCGATGGATGCTCCTAGATGTGCCCAAAGTTGCAGGACTGGGGGGGCAAGTTTGGAGCAGTGACAATTGGGGCACAGCACTCAGCCCAGGACAGCTGGGCCTGTCCTCTAACATTTGTAAGTTGAGGTTTGTTTATGTATTGAATTTGGTTGTCGTTAAATAGGAAATGTATGGAGAGGACCTTGGATTAACTTTTAATTTTTTTAACTTATTTACCAATTTATTTTTTATTATTTTAATTTGAAGGGGTTTTAAAGGAATTAATAGGCATTTAAGGCCATTTTATATTTTTTTACTTTATTTTTTATTTCTTCAAGTTGCATCTCAATCGCAATCCCCACCCTACTCCCCCTTCCAGTCCCACCCTCTCACCCTCAAACCCCCCATCCTCTTCCCTTTTTTTTAAGTTTAAAGTATATCTTATTTCCCCCAATAGCTCCCTCTTTCAGTCCAACAAATGGTTCTTTCTCTTTTAAAAATAAATGCAATACAAAACAACAGAAATAAATTATGAGAATTATATGGCTTAGCATACATTCCAAATGTCCAGTCCATATGTATTTGGCACCTGACTTTAACATTCTACTATCTAACCATCTCCATGAGTTTAAAGGTCTATATCTGACTCAGCTTTCATACTAACTTGCAACACAATTTTAAAAGCATCTTCTTAGATCTATAACACTCTCTTGACTCCTAAACAACTCAAAATTTAATTATGAGACTCTATATATCTATTCTTCAACCACCACAGAGACCTGAGAGGGATAAATATATCTGATTATATAGGAAGTGCAGGGCCCGCAGCTTCCAAAACTAAGAAATGACATACCAGTGGCTGCCTGGACAGTTCCCATTTTCTCTCCATACATTACAGCATCGATCTTCAGTAGTTTGGCCCCATTTCTCTGACAGACATTGATTGTAGAGCAGGGGTTATGAAGGACTTGCCTACCCTGTCTTGGCAGAGCTAGGCTGTCGACTTACTTGCCTCCAAGTTTTGTCCTTTTTGGACAGCATTCTGTCTACAGTTGGAGCAAGGGGTTTTTCCTGCCAAGAGATAGGATTGCGACTAATTCAACCATCTCCCACTGGAGATTCTTCGATGCTCATCTTCTACTTGGAGTAGAATAGGGGGTGCTGTCAGGAGGTGATATGTCTCGATATAAAAAAAAATCTAAAGTTAAGAAAACGTCTTTGAATGCTATATTTTGCAGATCTCTTGAGTTTTTTGACGAGGCCCTATCTATCTCTTATATTAGGATAAAAAGATATTGCTTGTCTCTTAGCAGCTTTATTTCTTATTAGCTTAGAAAATAACTATAATAGACTATCATAGTACCTAACACAATGACTGGATTGCATGACTATTAGTTTGCATTTCTTAATTATACTAAACAGTTTATGACAATTAGTAGCAAAAGGCCGAAACTTCACATTTCATTTTTTTTCTTTACCCCCTAACCCTTCCATCGCATTTCTCTGGAGTGGAGTGTCCCTATATAACAGTCCCACACCTCAGTTCAGAGGTCATATGAGGGCCAAGAACGTCCTCATTCATTGGGGGTCTACGAGGCAGTACCACCAGTGAAAAGTGTCTTATTGCCTGGGAGAGAGAAATAAAAAACAAACAAACAAATAAGCAGACAAACAGATAGAAAAGAATAAAAAATAATAATAAAAATTAAAAAAAAATCCTTCTCCGCTCTCTGAGGTTGTTGAAGAATAGACAACTTGAGTCTCATAGATAAATTTTGAGTTGTTTAGGAATCAAGAAGGCGTTCTAGATCTAAGAAGATGGTTATAATAGTGATGCAAGTTAGTATGAAAGCTAAGTCAGTTATAGAACTTTAAAATCATGGAGATGGTTAGAAGGTAGAAGGTTAAAGTCAGGGGCCAAATATGTATGAACTGGACATTGGGAAGGTATACTGGGCCATTTAACTCTCATAAATGTGGCATATTTAATTCTGCTGTTTTGTATAGAATTTACTGTTATAAGAGAAAGAACCATTTGTTGGATTGAAAAGGCAAGCTGTTGGGGGGGAAGAGGGTGGAAGGGTGGGACAGGAAGGGGAATAGGGAAGGGTTTGTGACTGAGATGTAACTTGAAAAAAAAAATAAAGTACTTATATAAAAAAAAGTCTATGTCCATGTTCCCTTTGGTGTGTTGGTTGTAGTATCTATATCCTCTACTATGTAGCTAAAATCCTACTATAAGTGAATAGATGCCATATGCATCCTTCTGAGTCTGGGTTAGCTCACTCAGGATGAGCTTTTCTAGTTCCATCCATTTGGCTGCAAATTGCATAATTTCATTGTTCCTGATAGCTGAATAATATTCCATTGTGTAGATGTACCACAGTTTTTTAACCCATTCTTCAGTTGAGGGACATCTGGGTTGGAAAATTGAGCAGAAACCATTTTCTATTTTATTCCCAACACCAGTGTTAGTCTCACTTATTAAAGTTAAAGAGATAATGTAGAACATTGTTAAAATTTAGATAAAGTTCACTTTTAGAGCAGCATAATATGTAGTTTTGAAAAATATATCATGTGTATCCACAATTTTTATCTACCATCCATCACTCCACCCTATTTCTTCCACCTTAGTACTTTGATAGCCACTGATTGTTCTTATTAGTCCAATAGTTTTTGTCTTTCTAACGAAAAGTATATATTTGGAATCATGGACACATAATATTTTCAGATTGTTTTCTTTAAATAAATTGGTGTGTGTATTATTTATATACATTGACTGATTCTATATCATATTGGAATTCAAAAAAAACAATTTCATCCATTTTATAATGTATAATGAGCATATTTGCCCCTACAAACCCTTCCTTCTCCCCCTTTCACACTTGTGCTAATCTCTTTGGGCTTTGTGTATCTATACATTTGTAAAAATTTACTATACAAAAATGAAAGAAAACATATTTTGCCTTTTAGACTCTGGCTTGTATCATTTGATATGATGATCAGTTTCCTAGCACATAAACTAATTGCATTCTTTTTACAACTAATATTCACTGTGTATATGCCAAATTTTGTATTACTTATTTTACTTTTAGATTATAATATCATTATAACATGTCTTTCCTCCCTCCACATCCTCCTATATACCACTGCTTGCTCTCTTAAAGTGTGTGTGATTAAAGGTGTATGACACCATCTCCCAGAAGTAGTTAGTTCTTTGTAGAAACTTGGAATCTTAAAGAAGTTTTAATTGACATTCCCCTGACAGCTGATAATATTGAGCAATTTCCCTGATATTTATTGGCCATTTGTATTTCTTCTCTTGAGAACTGACTATTCAATTTAGTTTCTTTGATGCCTAGATAATTTTTCTGGTGTTTAATTTTTTGTTCTAGAGATTAATCTCTTCTATAATACATAATTTGCATATTTTCCCAGTGTAGGATTTCTCCTCCTCAGTTTTGTTTCCTTTGCTATGCATAAACTTTCTAATTTTCCAGAATTCCATTTTTCAATTATTGTTGTTATATCTTGTACTATTGAATTTCTATTCAGAAGGTTGTTGCTGATGTCTCCCATATGTCAAAATGTTTTGCCCTAACAATTTAGGCATTTCAGGCCTTACATTAAGGTCTTTCATCCATTTTAAATTTGTTTTATACATGGTGAGAAATAGGAATCTATTTTCATTCATCTACATGTGGATATCCAATTTTCCCAGCATCAGTTGTCGTAAAAGCTATCTTTTATTCATTATATATACTGTATCTCTTGACACATTTGTCAGTAATTAGGAGGCTGTGGTTATATACAATTGTTTTGGAGTCCTCTTTTTTCTATTTTATTGATATACATGTCTGGTTTTGTCCCAGCAACATATAAGTTTTATTACTATGGATATTTAGTATAATTTAATGCCTATTCAATACCTCTGGTATTCTTTATTCTTTGATTGCTTTGGTTATTTGGGATATTTTATGCTTTATTATATACTTTTGGATATATATATATACATATATATATAATGGATATATGGAATTTATACATGTTTAAGAAAACATTTGAAATTTTGAGGATGTCTATGTTGAATCTGTACATCATATTGAATAAGACAGCCAAAGATAGGTATGTTTAGATAAATAATATAATATATATATAATATAAGTTATACATATGGAAGAAAACATTTGGAATTTTAGGATGTCTGTGTTGAATCTGTACACTATATTGGATAAAACAGCAAAGATTGGTATGGTTAGGTAAATAGTCAGATAGAGGAAGATATTTTGAACTAAGTGTAGATTACAAGGTGAAAGAAGTGGCCACTTTTTAAAATAATACACGGAATTCAGACAGGATGGAGGTGAAAAAGGTTCATGGGATTTGTCTAATAAGATAGACTTACTGATTCAATGATAGTCAATAGAAAGATAGGGCTGTTAGAGTAGAAGTAACATGATGGCAGGCAAATACAGTTTTTGAATATTAACAAGTCTTTCAAGATGTTTGACAATGGCATTCCAAGTGCTAAGCTGCCTAACTACCTTGACAATTGCATGGTTGGGGGGTCTCAGGGCTACATGCCCTGGGGCATGCAGGCATGGAACAGAGAGGAAAGGGGTACTTATGCCTGCTACTCTCAAGATTTGAGATTTTTGGTCTCAAAATTGAAGATTTGGTGGTTTGGTCCCTTCTGTCACCTCACTCTAGCTCCATACCTGTTTCCCTGGGTCACCAAGCCTATGTGCCCCACATTGTACCACCAAACTACATCCATTGACCAATAGTCAATGATATTTTATTATGTTTTCAGGCTAAAATTTTATCATTAGCGAGTTATATATGTGTACCCATATATTTCTCTGCTCATATGTTATGTGTTTTTAAAACCATAACAGAAAGAGTACAAAATCTATTTATGTAGTTTCCAGTTTGGATAATATGGTAGTAGTGACTAGCTGGGTTCATTTGGACTAAACACCTAGTATATGCAAGACAACATACTAAATGCTCTCAGTAAAGTACATCACATTTTTATATGTATTATAAGAAGAATATCCTTTGTTCTCTATTTTCTTTTCAGTGATATGTGTATGGAGATACTGTAGGGATGGCTCAACAATTAAGAACACTTGATGCTCTTCCCAGAGGACCTGTGCTTATTTTCAAGCACCCATATTGAGTGGCTCACAGCCACATGTAACTCCAGCTCTAGGGCAACTAGTAATATCCTTTATCATCCATGGGCATCCTCCAACATGAATAAAATATTATTTTAAAATAAAAATTAAAATATTTTTAATTTTTTAAATGTATTCTTCTCTCATATATTATACCTTGACCACAAAGTTCCCTCCCTCCTCTCCTCCCAGTCCCTTCCCTCTACCTTCTCCCTCTACATTCCACTCTTTCTCCATTTCCCTTCAGGAAGTATCAGGCCTCAGAGGGATATAAACCAAACATGGCATGTCAATTTGCAGTAAGTCTAGTCACCTGCCCTCATATTAAGGCTGGACAAGCCAACCCAGTATGAGGAAATGGTTCTCAAAAGCAGACAAAAGTGTCAGAGAAAGACCCTGCTCTCACTGTTAGGGTTTCCGTAAGAAGACCAAGCTATACATCCATAACATATACGCAGAGTGCCTAGGTCAGACCCATGCAGGCTCCCTGGTTGTTGGTTCAATCTCCTTGAGACAAGGTTAGTTGATTCTGTGGGTTTCTTTGTGGTGTTCTTGATCTCTCTGGCTCCTTCCTTCCTCTTCCTCATTAGTAGGATTCCTCAAGCTCTGCTTAATGTTTGGTTTTGGGTGTTGGCATTAGTTTCCATTAGTTGCTGGACGAAGCCCCTCTGAAGACAACTAGGTTAAGTGCCAGTCTATAAGTGTAGTAGATTATCATTAGGAATCATTTTATTGACTTTTCTGTTTTTATTTTTTTGTTTTGTTTTGTTTTGTTTGGCCATTCATGTTTGGTTCTCTCCTAGGTCTTTGGCCTATCCTGGGCCTTCAGGTTGTGCTAGAGGCAGGCACATTCTAGTAGCATTAGTCTGAAGCTGGGCCAGACATTGGTTGTCCACTCCCACAATTTCTGCACCACCTTTACCCTGGCACATCTTGTATGCAGGACAAATTGTATGTTGAAGGTTTTGTTGCTGAGTTGTTGTCTTCAGTACCTTCACTGGAAGCCTTTCCTGATTATAAGAGATGGCCTGTTCAGGCTGTGTATCCCCCGTTGGTGGGAGTCTTAGCTAAGGTTACCCTTGTGATTTCTGGGTATTTCCATTGTATTAGGTTTCTAAATCACACATAGATACCCCCCTGCCCAGTTCCAGTTGTCTCTCCCAGTAACCTCTCCCTCCATTTTCCCCCTACCTGATCCTTCTTGTTCCTGTCCCCACCCCCACCCCTCACTCCCCATCCACCCACAGTGTCTATTCTATTTCCCCTTCCCAGGGAGATTCATGCATCCTCCCTAGAGCCCTCCTTGTAACTTTTTTAATACCTAACCTTTTAAAAGACTTATTTATTTATATATTTTATGTGCATGAGTGATTGTCTTCAAGCACATCAGAAGGGGGTATCAGATCCCATTATATATGGTTGTGAGCCATTATGTGCTTGCTAGGAATTGAACTCAGGACCTCTGGAAGATCACTCAAGTGGTCTTAACTACTGAGCTATCTCTCTGGCCCATTGTTACTTTTTAAAAAAAAACTGTATTTATAAAGAGCAATTTAGGAAGATACAAATAACATCTCCCTCTAAACAAGAACAAGGCTGCTTACAGCAGTGGTTGGAAAAAAGAAATTGTAGTTCCCTTTATAGAAAGGGGCTAGAGTACCTATGCCCATTATAAAAGATAAATGCTTCTTAAGCTTGAGATTCTTCTGTTGTACTAAAATGCATAGCTTACATTGATCCCTTCATTATTGTCCCCTAGAGTAAATTTTGAGTAAACAACTTAACTACGGGTGCTCTGTATTACTACTATTAATTTACTGTTTAAGAATTCTGAACTATGAGTTCTGTATCTTCTGTCAATTAGTGTTCATGAAACTTGTTAGTTGGAAAATTCATCAAAATCTCAGACTTTATAATTCTGGCATTTGAGAGCGTAATAATCCGATAAACACAGTTGCTTTTATTATGCTAATTTTTATGTACCAAAAACTGAGACTGTGGGGCCAGGGAACCCTGTGACTGGTGGAGCTGGCCTGGAGCAAAAGTGAGGATGGTGTGCATGTCTAAACCCCGCAAATCTCATCTTGAGATCATCAGGAGTAGGAATGGGTCCCTCTCTGTCCTGGGCCTGCATGTCCCAGTAGCCCAGGTATCCTTATGAACCCCACCTATGCCACCCCTGAAGTGGTCACATAACCTGGCATCCAGGTTACAGAATAGACTAACTCTCTCCTTATAAGGCCACTTTATCAGCACCTTGGACCAGGACAATGATGTACACTCACGCTGAAAGCCTCTACTCTACAATGGTTTAATAAATAGCCTTTGTTCCTCCACCATATTAAGTGAGCTGTCTCACTGAAGCCTGACTCCTGAGAAGGCTGTTTCTTGCATCCTTTCCACTGCCTGAGACCTCCATTCCCCATGCCTTCCTTACCCTCCCAGGAGCCACCTGATCGCTCGTGGTCACACCTTTATGTGTGTGGGGGAGCAGGGCCATAAATGACATGATATTTAGTCAGCTGGCCTAAGACCCAGTGTTAGGATACAAAAAAAGTGGGATTTGAACCCATGTCTCTGATTCTAGAGCCCATATTTTCTCAAACAGCAATCTTCTCAAGTATAGTTTATTTTCCAAAGTTAACTTCGCATATTCTCTAACTGTATCATGAACTATAAAGAAATAAGTGGATGATTCTGAGCTGGAGATTAACAGTAGCATGCCAAAGGCTGGATATTTATGTCAGTGGAAGATCAAAGCACTTAAGAAAATATTCCCTGTTCAAATCTCGAACATATCCTCGTTTATTCACATCATCTGTGAAATACGACACTCTTTGTTGACAAAATCATTATGTAAAAAGCAAAAACAAATAAGCAAACAAAAACCCTCTGAACTCTTCACAACTCAACAAACTAAAAGTATTTAGCAATTTTCTCAAATGATCTTGTATTTCTCCCAAATTATTTTACAGTGTAAATACTTTTTATTCTTACTTTAGATTTTCATTTACTTTTCAATGTATATACCTAACATAACATATGGCAAGTAGCAAATAACTCATTTTAGTAATTATGTAGAACTTTTTTCTTTGAATGACATCAATAAATTTGCCAATTTTCCTCTTTTTAGTATTTTATTGCATTAATATTACATGATTGTAGTTGTGTATAGTTATGGTCTCTATTAATTTTAAAGATGACTGTGCATTAAATTCAAACATATTTCCAAGGGATAGAGAGGTGGCTCATTGCTTAAGAGCACTTGCTACTCCTGAAGACAACTCACATTCAATTCCTAATACCCGCATGGCAGTTAATTACTGTCTATACCAATGGTTTTAGGGGATCTGATACCCTAATGTCCATAGGCATTGGACATGCTTGTGCTACACAGATATACATGTAGTCAAAACACTCATATACATAAAATAGATAAATCTAAAAAAAATAAACAAAAGTATTTCCAAGAAAACCTTCTTTTACTAAATAAATATTAAGAAATGAAAAATCAGCAAAGGACCTGTAAATCTGCTACAACAATCAATTGTTTTATGTTTGGAGGAGGACATCTAATTACTCTCATCTAGTAATTGTAGATTGACTTGTAGTTACATATATTAGTCAATTTACATTTCAATTTTTAAAAGTTTTATGTTTTGTTCATAGGTGAATTGCCTGAATGTGTGTCTGTGCACCATATGCATACCTGCTTCCAGAGAAGGGTATGACATCTCCTGGAGCCATAGTTATATATTGTGAGCAGCCATGTGGGTGCTGGAATTGAATTTGAGTACTTTGCAAGCAGTGAGTGCTCTTAAATGAAGGACCATCTTTCCAACCCCAATTTATATATTTTTTTTAAATGCAAACATTTAATTGGGATTTTCTTACAGTTTCACAGGTTTAGTCCACTATCAATATGGCAGAAAACATAGCATCATCCAGGCAAACATCATGCTGGGAAACCTGAAAGTTCTACATCTTGATATGAAGGCAGCCAGGAATAGACTAGATTTGTTTTACAATGGGTATAGCTTGAGCATTAAAAACCTCGAAGCCTGCCCTTACAGTGGCACACTTCCTCCAACAAGGCCATGTCTATTCCAACAAGGACACAATCCTAATGTTGCTACTCCTTATGGCCAAGAATTTAAACAGATGGGTCTATGGGGCCATACCTATTCAAACCAGCACAGGAGCCATCCACCTTATTTTAGAGACAGAATCTCTCAATGGTACCTGAGTCTCCCAGATTAGTGTAGGCTGGCTGACCAGTGAGTATATTTAACCACAATTGAATAGATCTTTGTATATTGATACAAATTTAAAGGTAACGCTTCCTAATGGTATCATACCTAGAGATACTTAAAAATAAAATGTGAAGCTCTGACCTCTTGATACCAACTGTCTAAAACTGTCTAGAATAGTTAAAACAAACTCCTAGTCATGCAAACATGTCACTTTGTTAGCTACTATGACAGTCTATCACAGATATTCTCTAAACTACCCAGTAATCAAGTTGCTAAGAGACAAGCAACATTTGCTTATCTAAATACAAGAGATGGGTAGGGCATCTTCAAAAACCCCAAGAGATCTGCAGAATATGGCATTCAAAGATGTTATCTTAAATCAAGATTTTTTTTGATATCGAGACATATCAGCGCCTGACAGCACCCCCTATTCTACTCCAAGTAGAAGATAAGCATCGAAGAACCTCCACTGTAAGATGGTTGAATTAGTGGCAAGCCTTTCTCTTGGCATGAAAAAACCCCTTGCACCAACTGCAGACAGACTGCTGTCCAAAAAGGACAAAACTTGGTAGCAGGGAAGTCGACACCCAATTTATATTTTTAAAACATCAAAATGAAGGATTTTTTTAAAAGTCTGTTGATTACTAGATGTTTCTGGACTTTACAGAGAAAATATTTTGAAGTGAAATAAGACTATGAAAGGAACTATTTAAAGAAGAATTCAGCTATATCAGAAACCCTTTTACTAATGCTTCTATTTTTAGGATCAATTTTTCCCTAATTATTTAGATTCTTGTCACGTGGATAATCTGTGTGTCACATAAAATCACATATGTTCAAACCATATTTCAAAGTTTGTAATGTAAATGAGTTCTGTAAATGTGAGTTATAATAGATATTTGACTTTTTTTCATGAAAGACTAAGTCTTGCCTTTCCCCCAGAGGAATTAAGTTTGATCAACATGCACTCTTACAATTGTCTTTGAAAGAAAAAAAAAAGGAAGAAATATAACTTAAACTAGCTGTCATTAACTTTTGAATAGAAAGCTATGAAGTTTATTCAAAAATTTGTGACAGATTTGCTACACATATTAATAGAATTGTTTTTAGTATATCTGTAAGCACCTACTTCTCATTGTATCAAGCTTACCAAACTGACATGGGTAACCACAAGTTAGTCTGGGTATTAAGCAACATTAGTATCAAATTCTGAGAGTAACAATCAAGATATCTTAGTCTTAGCTAGATACATTTAGCAAAGTCATTTTAAAAAAATAATTTCTTTACATTTACATTTTATTCCTGTTAGTTGACACTTAACCTTGCCTGCCCACTTTCCCACATACCAGTAGAATTAGCTATGATGAAAGATGTGGAAATAGAGTTAGCTTTTCTGTTTTGTAAGTTCTATATTCATGGACCCAAATATCCATGACCCCAAGATTCATAGAAAGAAAATAATTGCATCCGTACTGAGCATGTACCAACTATTTTGTCAGTATTCACTAGAAAATATAACTATTATTTACATACTTACATAGCATCTAAATTTCATTAGTTATAAGTCATTTGTAAATGATTTAAAGTATCCAGGAGAATGTACATAAGCTATATGCAAATTTAATGTCATCTTATATTAAAAACAAGCTTGAATATCAGAATATTTTTGCTTCCAGGTGTGTTGGGGCCTCCTGCAACAATTCCCTTAAGGATACTAAGAGATAACTCTACCTACAAAGATTACAGATGCAAGTAATTATAAGTCATTGCTGGAATATCACTGTAAAGGCCCTTTCTTTACATTAAGCCAGAATGTGTTTCTTGTCCCCCTTGGGATGTGAAGAGGGAGAGAAAAAAATTTATGATCCTCATTCTTGCATAGTAGTCAGTCTGCCTCCTCAAACTTCTCAAACTTGCAGAGCTCTAATTGTTCCTAATGAAAGAAAAGTAACATTTTTAGGCTCCACTTACAGGAAATTTTAAAAAATAGAACTGGCCTTAGGCATTTTTTTTCAAAATAAAATCTAAATAATGCAAGATTGTTAGCAGGAACTATGCCAGGGCTCGATTACATGACTAATAAAAATCAACTTGAATCTCGGAGTGTCAAGGAGCCTTGATCGCACTTCTACTAGGTCAGCCATAGTGACAAGAAGACTCAAACTAGGACTTGTCTTTAAGTTCCTGGGACCTAGGTGATCACCAACAACTTCATATTAGGGCTTGTTGGTGGGTTAACAAGCAATTTGTCAGCCACAATTGACATGCCAGTGAACAGAGCCAGAGTGAGTATATGCAGGGCCCTGGCCCAAGGTTGTTTGTGTTTTAAGGGTTAGGGAGGATTGAAACATATCCTCCTGCAACTCATCAACCATCTTCAGGGTGAGTTCCCTGCCCTTATGGTCACCCCAAGTTAATACAAGTGCTGTCGGCAGGGCCTAAATCATTTCATTTTTGGAGAGGTTGGAGAATGAACACATGAGAACATCTCTTGTGCCTGAAAATCGTTGCCTGGAGGTCTGGGTTTTATTATAGAAAACATTTGTCCAAGAAGCCCCTAGAAAATTTAGTGGACCATCATTAACCTGTTGACCTCAAAAGTTCTGACCTTTGTCTTGTAGCTAGTATTTTATAGTACGTGGAAGTTTCTTTTCATTCACTCTCCTTTTTGTAAATAATTCAGTGTATCCTTTTGATCCATTCAGGCTTTCCTGATCCTCTGGTATTAGATCTGTTCCCCATGTTACCACTTTCAGACCATTTCCTCTCAAGTAATGTTCCTAACCTAGTGGTCTGTTTCATCCCCTTGCAATTAGCATGTTGCTTAAATATAGTTGTGATTGCTTGTGATTATTGTATAAATATATACTATTATTGTTATTATTAATTGAGATAGATAATAATTCAACATATACTAAAATTATTGTTTTATAGTTTGAATTTATAGAACACCTAATATATGATAAATACTCTGCTGAGTATTTACATATATTATTTGACATAGTGGTTTGGAAAGGACATATATTATTACAATTCTACTTTCGAAATGGCAACCAACTTTTAAATTCTAACTTAAAAACTTTGGAGAATTTGATATATGAAAACTTTATTTACATCATTTTCACTCTTTCTTCTCCCCCTAAACTCTGCCCATGTATCCCACTCCCCACCATTCTCACTCCCTCTCAAATTCACAGACTAATCTTTAATTATTCTCTCTGTGGCTCTTTGTCTCTGTCAGTCTGTCTCTGTTTTTCTCTGTCTCTCTTCTCTATCTCTCTCTCACTTTCTCTCTCTCAAGACACATGCACAAGACCCTGCCTACTTATTTATGAATATGTTTGCTGATTCTATTTAGTGTTGCCTTATGTGTATCTGTTTAGTGCTGATCACTTGGAATTCAAAAACCTATGAGGGAACGCATTCCTGGAAAAGGCTGAATCTCTTTCTCTCAGCAGCTATTGATTGCCTATCAGTCTTCATCTAGTAGAAGGAACTTAAGAGACTTACCCCATCCAAGTTAATATATCAAATGCTGTTGTCATTATATGGGTCTTATATAGGTAAACATACTCTTGAGATTTTGTGATTATAACTTTCCTCTCAAATAAATAAGACACTATCTCATAGCCTGTATCCTAGTCCTCTGGCACTTACAATCTTTCTGCACCTCCTTCCAGGATGTGCCCTCAGCCTTAGGTTTAGGGTTTGTGTTGTTGATAAATCACTTGGATTTGATCACCCCACAGCCAGCTGAGCTCTGTGCTCTGACTTTACTAAATGGTCTCTGTCTTTTGCATGAAGACAAAAAATTTTTAAAGTGAGAGTTGAAAGCTACACAATATCTCTTGGTATAAGTATTTAAAATTCAGTTATAACTTACATTGGTTTAGGAAAGTGGCAGTAATAAATACTCCTCTAGGATCCACAACTTTTCCAACCATAGGTACTTGGCTAGGTTTACAGTACCAGGCATAAATTCTTTCCTATTGAGTTCACTGTAAGTTCAATTAGACACCTGTTGGTTACCCCTTCAAGTTCACTATTGTGCCATTGGGGATATCTTGTCACACTAGTCCTTGTTGTAGTTCATAGGTTTTACAGCTGGGTGGTACTGTTGATTGCTATTCTCCATATGCAACTTTCATAACACTTTTAGATAATATGACAATTAGTCCTCATGGAGGAGGTTCTTAGATGAAATCCAGCTCTGTTCTTACAAGTCCCAAGTTTAAAGTATTGAGTAGTAGAGACCTTCAGGTTCTCAGAGGCAACCAAGAACAAGGCTAGTAGCCAGATTGTTTTGGGAGACTCTTGGACTTTTTTTTTATTTTTAAATACTTTATTTTTTTTCTTCAAGTTACATCTCAGTCACAAACCCTTCCCTATTCCCCCTTCCTATCCCACCCTTCCACCCTCTTCCCCCCAGCAGCTTCCCCTCTCAGTCTAACAGATGGTTCCTTCTCCTATAACAGTAAATACTATACCAAACAACAGATATAAATATGTCACATTTATGAGAGTTAAATGGCCCAGCATACCTTCCCAATGTCCAGTCCATACATATTTGGCCACTGACTTTAACATTCTACTATCTAAGCATCTCCATGAGTTTAAAGGTCTATATCTGACTCAACATTCACACCAACTTCAACACAATTTTAAGAGTAACTTCTTAGATCTATAACAGCCTCTTGATTCCTCTCAAAATTTAACCATGAGACTCTAGCTGTCTATTCTTCAACCACCTCAGAGACCTGAGAGGGATAAATATATCTGCTTATATAGGAAGTGCAGGGCCTGCAGCCTCCAAAACCAAGAAATGACATACTAGTGACTGCCTGGACGGTTCCCATTTTCTCTCCATACATTCCTGCATCAGTCTTCAGCCTTTGGGTCCTGTTTCTCTGACAGACATTTGTTGTGGAGCAGGGATTATGAAGGACCTACCCACCCTGTCATGGCAGAGCCAGGCTGTCGACTTCCCTGCCACCAAGTTTTGTCCTTTTTGGACAGCAGTCTGTCTGCAGTTGGAGCAAGGAGTTTTTTCATGCCAAGAGATAGGCTTGCCACTAATTCAACCATCTCACACTGGAGATTCTTCGATGCTTATCTTCTACTTGGACTTCTTTGATCAACAACTTGCAGAGAAATTTTCCATGCTTGGCATTGGTGGTTTTGGTGACATGGTTTTGTATGTGTTACAGAAGTAACTGAATCTGGCTGTTCCTATTTTAAATTTGGTAAATTGTAAAGTAACCACTACACTAGAAACCACTATAATAGATTCTACTTCCTCCTGCTCAATGATAAGTGCATTTTGGATGTTGAAATTATTTTATAGAATTACACGTTCTACCTATTGATTCTATTATTGATAATTCTGTTCTTTAGTTCTCACTTCATGAAGGCAATAATATAAAGATAAGTAACTAAGGCTCTTCTACCTGCATACGTTAACATCATGGAGCAGATATTATCAAAGTCTGTAGCATCAAGGGATTTTCAGAACTCTTTGAATAACCAATAGATATGACACTTTCTTCTGTGTTAGGTACAACTTAAAACCTGTGACCACTTATCTTTTCCTTATGCCCTTCTGTTGTACCTTTTGTCTTCCAGATATAGTCAATATAATTATTTGTCAGTTGACCTATGCAAAAAAACACCACTATCTATTCTTCCTTTAGTACCCCAAAAATACCTGGAGTTGTCTAGCACATATTTACATAACAAATTTGATATTTGATTAGTGATATGTATGGATCTGAAAGAATGGAAGATTTGTATTAAAAGGGATTCAGGTAAAGTAAGAACAAGCGTGGTATGATTTTAAATGTACACTTTTTAATGTCTATTCACTTAATTGGCTGATATTAGTTTATCATTTAGTGTTTATTCGTTTACATTCCAGGAACAGAATGTGGAGGCAGAATAACAGATCATTTCCCCTAATCAGCTTATGCTTACCAAATAAACAGATATTAGATGATAAACAATAACAAAAAATGCAAAGGCCTATGTTTTTATTGGGATCAGCGTGTCCTAGAACAGTGAAAATTCCACTGTGCATGCATTTTGATGAATGCAAAGGAGATTTTTATCATGTTGGAAGCCAAGGGACTTAGGACTTAGGAAACCACTTAACATTTAATTGTTATAAACATGTTCATGAAAACCTATAGTGATTGAACTAGTAGTTACTTTTCTTTCATAATTTTTAATTTTATGTGTGTGAGTATTTTACTTGAATACATTCATATGTACCACATATGTGTCTGGTACCTGTGGAGGCCAGAAAAGGGTCTTTGATCCCCTGTAACTGGAGTTAAAGAGATGGTTGTGAGCCACCATGAAGGTGTTAAGAATCAAAACCTGATCTTCTGCAAGAACAACAAGTGTACTTAGCTGAGCCATCTCTCCACCCCCAATCATTTGTTCCTTTTGAACCCCATTAGACCTAACTTTTATTATTATTAATAATAAATATTATTTATTATTATTAATAAATAATATTTATTATTATTTCCACTGTTAGAACACTGGAAGGCAGTGTCATACAGAATATACTGGTCCTATATCTGAAAAATTAGAGTTGGTCTACTTTAGTACTATTCTCTGATGACATTTGCCTAGTCCCAGTTTATGAATGTTTTGTTTCTAATTATCTTCACTGATTAGGAATCTTTTTTTATTACATTTGTTTGTAAACATAATGTGTGCAGCCATCTGCTTTTCTGTGTTTGTATGTTTGAGATGTTGTAAAATTTCAATGAATGACCACTAAATAGTATGCATAGCACCAATCATTTGGGGCTCACTTCAAATGAGTAGTTGGCATTCTAATTCCATCTGATATAAGATTGTATAACTACCTTGATTTGTACACCTACCCATGACACTTTGTATTTTGAGCTGTGAGTTAATTTTAATTTATATATGATCCTAAAATATCCTACAGAAAGAAAGATAAAACATTCCTACCGAGATTTACAGAAGGCCTTCTCAATCGTGTAAAGATACTTCATATCTCTTCTCTCATACATTGCAATTTCCCTTTGTGTAGTTGATATCTTCTGGTCTGTCAGTGAAAAATCATGCATACAAAGAAACAAAGATAAAATATAAAATTGTTTGAAATTATTCAAATGCATCAAATATGTTTTTGATTTTAGGGTTTCTATTTTCACGTATGTATGTCTCTCTGTGTATTTGGTTTGTATGTGAGTGGATGAGTATTTTTACCTGTGTGTGTGTGTTTGTGTGTGTGTGTGTGTGTGTGTGTGTGTGTGTGTGAGTATGCATGAAGCACATGTATGTGGGTATCTGAGTCTGAGGTCAAGAATTGCGCTTGGTCACTCTTCTACCTTATTCTGTGAAGTTGGGACTTTAAATCAGGCCCACAATTGCCCAGATGGTTAGTCTCTCTAGTCATCTCATTCTAATCTCTGTTTTCTGAAGCTGGAATTTCAAGCTAGATTCCATGCCCATTTACGTGGCTTCTGATAGTCCATACTGTGATGTTTATGTTTATGCTGCCAACACTTTAACCACCAAGCATTATTACCAGCCCCAAGTATGTTTGTTAAACTCACATTATTGAACAATCAGTTATATGGTAATTAATGGCACCTATACCCAACTTTCAAGAAAGCAAAATTATCATTACAGGATATCCTCACATTAATTCACATGATTTCTAATTACTCCAGCTAATAAACATCACTGTTGAAATTCCCTTAAGGTAATAGTGTTGGTAGACAGAATTAATTCCACTTAGCCTCACTATAATAGGATGTTTTCTTTTAAAATACATCCTATTTTATAATAAAAAAATTTATATTATAAAATAGGTTGCATTTTTAAAAATTCTGTTTATCTCATCTTATTTTTATGTTAATTGATTTAAATACATTTTAAATTAAAGTATAATTATGTTACTTCCTGCTTTTTCTTTCCTCTCTCCAGCCATTCTTATGTCTCTTCCCTCCAATTCCTCCCATTTTCCCCCTCATTCTCAAATTGATAGAGTCTTTTACTTTGGTTATTCTCATTACACCCATGTATGTAGACAAATATGTAAATACAACCTGATGGATTTATTTTTGATGTTTTTGTGTATATGGTTTCAGGGTTGGCCCCTTTTGTACTGAGTAACCAATTAAGGCCTAGTCCCAGGAGATGGTATTTCTCCATTTCTTAGCAATCATTAGTTGACTGTAGATCTTTGTCTAGGGGTGGGACTTCCAACCACTAGCACATTTCTAGAAGCCTTTTAAAAACCTATATTGGTTTTTGGAATGGATTTCTTGTGGTAGGAAGACTTAATAAGTGTGGGTAGCACCATTTCATGGCATGAGGTCCTGTAGCGAATCATGCACAGGGGTTTAATTCTCCAGGTGATTCTAGATTGTGTCAAATTGACAATGATCACCATTCATTAAAATGAGGAAGGGGGTTCCCCTCCTTCTGAGACCTCCAAATGTAGGATTCTATTTTCTTACTTCAGAAAATTTTGGTCACCACTGATTGAATTCAGCCCTATTCTTGGGCAAAGAATTTATATTGTCATAAGTTATGATTATCTCAAACTCAACTAGAAATATATATATATTTATTTCTGTTAACTTAGTGATTCTACCCTTGGGAGAGAAGTGAAAGAATATTTACTATGATATTATTTATGATAATAAAAAATTGAAGTAAATAATGCTGTATATGTTAACAGGTATCCTTTGTGTATTAATCTGTTTTTCTTTCTATGTATGTCTTAGAGAAGGAGATGTTGGGGCAGAAACCAATGTTAAGTTCAACAGTCACTGGGAGAACTGTCAAAAGACAGTTGAAGAGCAGAAATGACTATGACCACAGCTCCAGCAACATTTTCACAGCTTTCCTTTTCAAAGTTTCAAGGAAGCAATATTTAGTCCTAGGAGAGAAGTCTGACTGTGTTACAGTTTTATTTCATATCATGAATGCTCCCATCGCTATTTTTGTTTCACACTATTTTGTTTGCTGAAGAAAGTTACTATGTCTTGGGTTGCTGTTGTTTCTCATTTCTAGGCAATGTCCTAAATGGAAAAGTCAATACTCTTGAAATATATAGAATATAAAGGTTGTAAACAGCCAATAAGGCCGTTTTCTTATTTCTTTGTCCCTACAGAAACTCCACATACTGCATGAAGGTGTCAATGTCCTTGACTGTAGCAGAAAATGAATCAGGGCTGTGCTACAATAGCAGGATCCGCTACTTAGAGAAGTCTGAGGTTACTAAAAGAAAGGAGATCTCCTGCCCAGACATGGATGACTTTAAGAAGTCTAATCAGGAACCTGATGTTGTATGGTACAAGGTAACTCAGCATGAAGGGTTTTATTTTGTTTGTTTGTTTGTTTTTTTAAAGTCAAATGAACTTTTTTTTTAAACTGTGTTAGTAGAAGCCTTGGGGATTGACATTTTATTGTCAGTTTTTGGTATTACACAGTTTGTTGAGAAGAATCAACTGACATACAAACAAATACCATAGAGGTATGACTCTTATATGTCACTGATTTTTGTGCATTTTCATCAGATATCAGAAGCTATCCCACTTTCCACAACTTCTTAAGGGTAAATAAAATTTCCACCCCAGAAAACAAGAAATGTAAAGATTAAAATAAAATACAAAACAAATTGGTTGATGATCATATAGAAGTAGTATGAACCATGAAGAAGAAAGGCCCATCATTATCAGTAGTAACACCTATGAAGGATAACGACTGTTACCATGATGTACTATGTGAGCTACTAGTATGGAGTCAGAAGTGACAAATGGGCTTTGTGCTGCTCATGTAAACACAGTCAGGATTAGGATTAGGTGGGCATAATCTACAATCAGAGGTTTAGTGAAAAAACGTTGAATGAAGAATATATTTCCTGAGGTAAAGTGATATTGAGGGAACCAATAGCAGAAGAAGCTGATAATCATTACACCTAAGGAGCAGTCACTGGAACCCAACAAGAATGAAGGTGATTTTTCAAGATTAATACATTTAGAAGAACATATGTAGGTAATAGACAAGGAAAGAGAAGACAGACTAAGTAACTTAGCCCCTCTTAATAGCTGCCTTCATTTCTAAAGCTAATTGGCTCCTCCTCACATTAGAACACATGACAAAAGCAGTAGGGAGAATCAGGCTTTCAGGTGAACTGAGCCTAGACTATATCACATAAGGACATGCCTGGTAGGGAAGCAGAGAATGATTACAGAATTTTCAGCTATGATATTTTTGCTGCAAGCCTGGGGGCTTATAGTTCCAAAATATTTTCTTGACTATAACACCTTCAACTTTATACAGGTTTATATATGACAGCAATAGGTGATCAAACATATTTATTACAGGTAATCTGTGTATTATTGGACCGAATTACATAAGGGTTAAATTTGGTTGTTTCTACAGGATTCTGTGGCCCCACTCTTCCCAAGGATTCTAATACCTGAATATTCAAAGCTACTAAGAAATTTCAAATTTGAAAACTTGTTCATTTTCACACCTAGAGGAACTCACTAGCAGATACCAAGAGAATGTGTTTAAATATAAAGTTCACTCTTTCTTTTTTCTTGACAAAGACAATATCATTACAAATAACATTTATTCCCTCAATCAGACTGTAATTTAATGGGACCTTTCATGCTATCACCAACCTCTTTCATATCTGTTGAGTAATTATTATATGTCATTCCCTATGATAAGCTTGGTCTCTACATTATCTCATCTAAATCTCAGTACAACTCTACATGGGTGAGTGCCTTTGTTCTTATTTAATAAAGAGCAAGTAGGAAGCTTATAGAGCTAATGAAGCTTGACCTATGTATAAGACACTATGATTTGAGAGACCATTTTCTAATTACTATGCTTTTCTACAATGATTCTTGATAATGGACATTTCTATATGATGCAGCGTTGGAGAAGACCAGCCCTGGCTGCCCCCTTCTCCCTCCTTCCCCCCAGAAAAGTAAAAAAAAAAGACTTCAATTTTATAAGACAGAAAGGGGAATTGACTTCCCCCAGAGTTAGCAGCTGGAGGTAAAATCAAGGTCAGCAGGCTCTTCGTGTAGTAATTCATTCTATCTCATCTTCTTATCTTCTGCTAACTGCCTTCTTCCTCTTTCCTTATGTCTTTCAACACCCCTGGCAACTTATTTTTTGGGAAATGCTACCCTCAGTCTCCTCTTCAAATGGGCCAATAAATCAAGGACAAAAGTATTTAAAGCTCTGCCTGAATAATAATGAATGAATTTAGTATACTAAACTGAAATGAATTTTAATTGATATAAAAGCATAAAATTGTGCATATGAGTTAGGTAATGTGATGTTTTAATGCATGGGCACATTTTGCAAAATTTGTATTAGATTAAAGGAATCTATCTCCTCAAACATGCACATTTGTTTGTGCTGAGAGCGTTCCAAATTCTTTCTTCTAATTATTTTAAAATGTTCAATACCATGTTGATTATAGTCAACTTACTGTAAAATAATACTATATTATAAATTATTGATCCTATTGAAATGTAAATTCTTCAGTTAACAAGAATTGCTGCCTTTCTCTTCACTATACTGTGAGTTCTGCTTTCAACTTTTAAGAGAAAAGCTCTTTGCATTCCACTTGTGAGTGAGGTCATTTGGTGCATGTCTCTCTGTGCTTGACTTCAGTTAATTCAGTAATCCCTAGTCACAAATGACAGGATTTTCAGGATTTCGTATCTTTTAATGGTTAGCATTAAACTCTATGTGTATATCACATTGTCTTTATTCATCAGTTGGCAGATGCCAGTGCCCTCCTGTTCCTCTATCTTGTTTTGTTTTTTGTTTGTTTTATTTGTTTGTTTTCTCTCAGTAAAATTCACCTTTTTCTTTTGTTACACTAAATGCTTGTTCTATGGATTAACTCAATCCTTAGAACTACTATATAAATACTTTATCCCCATTTTGTAGAAGCAAAGACTAGAGATTCAGAGAGAAAAACTATATAGTAGTGTGTGACTTTCGTTTAGAATATGATATCTACATCTGAGGTATCAAAATGTGTTGATGACCATTGATTTTCATATGAAGTTTCAAGCAAACCCCAGAAAATGTTTTGAGGTATTAGAAATATATTTCCTTCTGTTGCAGAGTATTTATGTGATCATACAATGAATCCTGAGATTGTGTTATTTACTAGAAAACCTGTTGTTAGTTATGGTGTGGCTCAGCCCTAGCACACACCTTTAATCCAAGAGCTTTCTGTTTATTGTGAATAGAATTAAATAAAGTCAACCATAGGTCAAGAGGCAGAGAAGGCAACCAGTTGACAGGGAGTGAGAATAGGAATAAAAAACAGAGAGTAAGAAGTCAAGAGGATGGATAGAGAGATGCACAGGAAGTAGAAGGGAGGGGACATTTCAGTTGGAGGGATTTTTGAGATAATGTGGAGGACATTTTCCTTCTGGGACATCATCTGAGGAAGAAAGGTGGGTTCTTTGTGTGCCTTTCTGAGTGAGCAGGCTTTCACTCCTGCTTCTGAATCTTTATTGGTAAAATTGAGCATTTGAGATTCTGCTTAAAAACATCTTTCTTGCAGTTACTATTTGGGTAACCTACTTTGCATCCTGTTTGACGTCTGTGCATTCCCTACCTGGCAACATAGGAGAGCACTTCCCTGCTTACAGACTCACTATATAAAGTGGAAGATATATTTTTACAGACTTAATTCTGGGACAAAACTTAATTTTGATAGGTCTTGTCTTATTTCTAGTGTTTTGCAGGGAAAACATAATTTCCCCATCCCCCTTGTAGCTATCTTTTTAAATAACCAGTTTTAAATCTGGTTTCTATTCTGTTCATCTCTATTTCTTTTATCTTTGCTCTGATACTATTACTCGTACATTCTCTTGTGAGTTTCCAAGATTGTGTGCAATATGTTGGTAGTGGCCTCTGAAGGTTATCAACCTGTAATCCCAGGAACTATGCTTAGCTGGTAGTACTGGGAAGGTGTTCATGAAGATGGATGAGCAAGCAAATCCTGACTGCAGATATAATGCAAGGGATAAAAAAGTAAGTGGCCTAGCCTGATGTGGTGGCACACTCAGGAGGCAGAAGTAGGTGGATCTCTGTGAGGTTGAGACCAGCCTGGTCTACAGAGTTAGTTTTAGGACAGCGACGGCTGTTACACACAGAAACCTTGTCTCAAAATAAGTAGCCTACCTGTCTTCTATCTGAATTTCATTGGTCAACAGAAGGAACACAGGAGAAGGCTACACTTTTAGAAATTCTTCCTGATATTATGTGAATGAAGGCTAAACACTGGGATAGAACATGAAAAGGCTTTTATTATCATTTTAGAAATAAGAAGAATATCTTCTTTATTTACTATCTCCTCATTCACTGATAACAGTTTTCACAAGAGTATCAAGCCTTTATTTACTATTATTGCTTTATGTTTTCTTTAATTTCATCAGAATATATTAATTATACATTATCAGTCCCATTGTAATATTTTCACATGTTAGAATACATATTTATTTTACTATCCCACTGTTTTGTCCTCCTCCTTCTCATCCTTTTACTTTCCCAAAAATCCTACATTTTATTTATTGAATTTCTTTTCTTATGTTTACTTATTACTTCAGGTTTCATCTCCATCACAGTACCCCCTTTCCTCCCCTCCCAGTCCCACCCTTCCCTTTTCCCCCCTATCCCTTCCAACATACTCCTCTGGAGTGGAGTCTCCCTACATATCAGCCCCCCACCACAGTTCAGAAGTCATATGAGGGCCAAGATCCTCCTCATACACCAGGAGCCTACAAAGGCAGCACCATTAGGGAAAAGTGTCTCATTGACAGAGAGAAAAAGAAAAAGTCCGTGTCCATGTTCCCTTTGGTGCGTTGGTTGTAGTATAGATATCCTGTACTATATGCCTAAATTCTGACTATAAGTGAATAGATGCCATGTGCATCCTTCTGAGTCTGAGTTAACTCATCAGAATGAGCATCTCTAGTTACATTTATTTGGTTGCAAATTGTTTGATTTCATTGTTTCTGATGACTGAGTAGTATTCCATTGTGTAGATGCACCACAGTTTTGTTTTGTTTTTTTGTTTTTTTTTTTGTTTTTTTATCCATTCCTCAGTTGAGGAACATCTAGGTTTCCAGTTTCTAGCAATCACAAATACGGTTGCTATGAACATACATGAGGAAACATCTTTGTGGTTTGGTGAGAAATCATTTGGATGTATACTCAGAAGTAGTATGGCTGAGTCTTAAGGCAGAGCTATTATTGCAAGTTTTCTAAGATATCACCAGACTTATTTCCATAGTGGTAGTACACGCTTGCATTCCCACCATCAATGAAGTAGTGTTGCTCATACTGCACCACCTCACCAGCATGTGCTATCATTTTAGTATTTCATCTTAGCTGTTCTGACAGGTAAGAGATGGAATCTCAGAGTCCTTTTGAATTGTATTTCTATGATTTTTAAGGATGCTGAGCATTTCTTCAGCCATTAGGGTTTCCTCCTTTGTGAATTCTCTGTTTAGGTCTGTTCCCCATTTTTGATTGGATTATTTGGTTTCTTGGCATTTAATTTCTTGAGTCTTTGTAAATTTTGGATATTAACTCTCTCTCAGATGTGGGGTTGGTTAAGATCTTTTCACAATCTGTAGGTTGCTGTGTTGTTCTAATGACAGTGTCTTTTACCTTACAGAAGCTTTACAGTTTCAAGAGGTCCCATTTATTGATTGTTATTCTTAGAACTGTTGGTGTTCTGTTCAGGAAGTTGTCAACAGTGCCAATGTGTTTGAGGGCTATTCCTACTTTCTCTTGTAATACATTTAGTGTGTCAGGCCTTATGTTAATGTCTTTGATCCACTTGGACTTGAGGTTTGTGTAAGATGATAAGTATGGGTTTAATTTCATTCTTTTACAAGTGGACATCCAGTTGGACCAGCACCATTTGTTGAAGATGCTGTCCTTTTTCCATTGTGCGGTTCTGGCTTCTTTGTCAAAAATTAGGTGTGTGGTTCATTTCTGGGTCTTCAATTCAATTCCATTGATCCACTGGTCTGTGTCTATACCAGTACCATGATGTTTTTTTACTAATTCTCTGTAGTACAGCTTAAATCTGGGATGGTGATACCTCCCGATATTTTTTTTTTTTTATTGTACAGGATTGGTTTAGCTATTCTGAGGTTTTTGCTATTCCATATGAAGTTGAGAATTGCTTTTGCCAGGTCTATAAAGAATTTTGGTGGTATTTTGATGGGAATTGCATTGAATCTGTATATTGCTTGAAGTTTTTTGTCATACAGATCTTTCACTTACTTGGTTAGAGTTACTCCCAGGTATTTTATATTATTGGTGGCTATTGTGAAGGGTGTTGTTTCCTTAATTTCTTTCTCAGACCATTTATTTTTGTATAAAGAAGGGGTACTGATATTTTTAAATTAATTTTGTATCCAGCCACCTTGCTAAAGGTGTTTATCAGTTGTAGGAGTTCTCTGGTGGAATTTTTGGGGTTGCTTATGTATACTATCATATCATCAGCAAATAGGGATAATTGGATTTCTTTGTTTCTAATTTGTAACCCCTTGATCTCCTTTACTTCTCTTATTGCTCTAGTAAGAACTTCAAGTACTATGTTGAAGAGATATGGCGACAGTGGGCATCCTTGCCTTGTCCCTGAGTTTAGAGGAAAGGCTTCAATTTCTTTTCATTTAATTTGATGCTGGTAACTGGATTGCTGTATATCCCCTTTATTATTTCTAGGTATGGTCCTTGTATGCCCATTTTCTCCAGGACTTTTAGCATGAAGGAGTGTTGGGTTTTGTCAAATGTTTTTGAGCAACTAGCGAGATGATCATGTGTTTTTTTTTTCTTTCAGCTTGTTTATATGGTGAATTATGTTGATGTATTTTCATAAGTTGAAACTTCTCTGCATTCCTGGGATGAAGCCTTCTTGATCATGGTGTATGATACTTATGATGTGTTCTTGGATTCAGTTTGCCAGTATTTTATTAAGTATTTTTGCATCTATGTTCATGGGGGAAATTGGTCTGAAGTTCTCTTTCTTTGTTGGGTCTTTGTGTGGTTTAGGAATCAGGGTGACTGTGGCCTCATAGAATGAGTTTGGCAGTGTTCCTTATGAATCTATTTTGTGGAAGAGTTTGAAGAGTACTGATATTAACTCTTCTTTGAAGGTCTGGTAGAACTTTGGGCTGAAACCATCTTTTTTTTTTTTGGTTGGGAGATTTTAATGACTGTTTCGGAGTTATGGGGGTGTTTAATCTGTTAAACTAATCTTGATTTTACTTTGGTAGGTGGAATCAATCAAGAAAATGGTTCATTTTATTTAGGTTTTCAAATTGGGTGGACTTAAAGATTCTCTGGATTTCCTCAATGTCTGTTGTTATTTCTCCCTTTTCATTTCTGGTTTTGTTGATTTGGGTATTTTCCCTCTGCCTTTTAGTTAATTTGGCCAAGGGTTTGTCTATTTTGTTGATTTTCTCAAAGAACCAACTCTTGGTTTATTTGATTCTTTGTATTTTTCTTTTTTTGTCTAAGTTGTAAAATTCATCCCTAAGTTTGGTGATTTCCTGCCTTCTGTTCCTCTTGGCAATGTTTGCTTCTTTTTTTTTTCCAGTTCCTCCAGTTCTGCTATTAATTCACTAATATGAGGTGTCACAATTTTCTTTTTGAATGCACTTAGTGTTATGAACTTTCCTCGTAGCACATTTTTCATTGTGTCCCCTAGGTTTGGGTATGTTGTGCCTTCATTTTCGTTGGATTTTAAGAAGTGTTTGATTCCCTTCTTTATTTGTTCCCTTACCTAGTAGTCATCCAATAAAGAGTTGTTCAGTTTCCATGAGTGTGTGGGCTCTTTGTTATTTCTGTTGTTGTTGAAGTCAAGCTTTATTCCATGGTTGTCTGATAAGATACAAGGGGTTATATCAATTTTCTTGTATCTGTTGAGGCTGTCTTTGTGTTTGACTATATGGTCGATTTTGGAGAAGGTTCTGTGCAGTCCTAAGAAGAAGAAGAAGGTGTATTCTCTTATGTTTGGGTGAAGCTTTCTGTAGATAAATGTGGTCCATTTGGTTCATGACTTCTGTTAGGCTCATTATTTCTCTGTTTGGTTTCTGTCTCAATGACCTGTCCGTTGTTGTGAGTGTGGTGTTGAAGTCTCCCACTACTAATGTGTTGGGGTCAATGTGAGTTTTAAGCTTTAGAAGATTTTCTTTTACAAATGTGTCTGTCCTTGTGTTTGGGGCAGAGATGTTCAGTATTGAGATGTCCTCCTGATGAATTTTTCCTTTAATGAGTATGGAGTTCCCTTCTCTATCTTTTTTTTTTATTTTTAACTTCAGTTGAAAGTCTTTTTTTTTTTTTTATTAGGATGGCTACTCCAGCTTGCTTCCTGGGCCCATTTGCTTGGAAAACGTTTTCCCAGCCCTTTACTCTGAGGGATCTTCTATCTTTGTTAGTGAGATGCATTTCTTTTATGCAGGAAAACATTGAGTCTTGTTTACAGATCCATTCTGTAAGCCTGTGTCTTTTTACTGGGGTGTTGAGTCCATTGATGTTGATGGTTTTTAATGACCAAAAGTTGTTATTTCCTCTTATTTTGATGTAAGTTGTGGTTGTGTGTTTATTTTGGTTTAGCTGCAGTGGAGTTTTTTTTTTTGCTTCCTCTGTTTTTTTTTGGTTATAGTTATCTTCTCTGAGTTGGAATTTTCCTCCTAAGATATTTTGTAGAGCTGGATTTATGGGTAGATACTGTTTATATTTGATTTTGTCATGGTATATGTTGTTTTATCCATCTATGTTGATAGAGAGTTTTGCTGGATATAGTAGTCTGGCCGGGAACCTATGTTTTCTTAGGGCTTGTAGGATGTCTAACCAGGCCCTTCTGGCTATTAAAGTTTCTGAGGAGAAGTCAGGTGTAATTCTGATGGGTCTACCATTATACATTACTTGACCTTTTTATCTTACCACTTTTAATATTCTTTCTTTGTTCTGTACATTTGGAGTTTCAATTATTATGTGATGAGAGGAATTTCTTTTGTGGTCTGTTCTGTTTGGTGTTCTGTATGATTGTTGGAATTTTATCGGCATCTCTTTCTTTAGGTTTGGGAAGTTTTCTTCTATAATTTTGTTGAAGATGTTCCTGGACCTTGAAGTCAGGAGTCTTCTCTTTCCTCTATGACAATAATTCTCAGGTTCTGTCTTTTCATTTTGTTCTTGAGTTCTTGAATGTTGTGGGTGGGAACTTTTTTAGATTTCTCATTTTCTTTGGTTGTTGTTCTGATTTCTTCAATCAAAACTTCCATGCCTGAGATTCTGTTTTCCATCTCTTGTATCCTATTTTTGACGCTCATGTCTGTAGTTCCTGTTCTGTTCCCTTGATTTTCCACTTCCAGGATTACCTCTGCTTGTGTTTTCCTTATGTTATTGCTTCCACCTCCATTTTCAGGTCTTTCACAATTTTCTTCATTTTCGATGTTTCCTGCTCCAATTTGCTTGTATTTGTCTGCAAATCTTTCACATCTTTTAAACCTTTCATTGCCTTGTCTCTTTCCCATTCATGTTGAGCTGCATTGGCATTGTGGTGTCTTATGGTATTTTCCATTGCTTTTGTTTGTAAAATTGAGGAATCTTTAAATTCTTTCAGAGATTTAATTTCTTCTTGTAAGGACTCTATCACTTTCCAAAGTATAGATTTGTCATCATTTTCATGTGTTTCAGCTGTGGTGAAATAGTCAGGACTTGCTTTACTAGCATAGCTGCATTTTGTTGGAGTCATATTTCCCTGACTTTTGTCAGATCTATTCTTTCAATGACCTTAGCCATTTGGTTGTTCTCAGATGTTTGTTCCTGGTGCCTTCTGGGCTTGGTGCCAAGATGGGTGCATTGGTGTAGAGGCCATATAGCTTGGTGGCCTGTAGCTCTCCCCAGTCTGGATGTGGCCTTTTGTGGATGGTAGTTCTCAGTGAGTCTCCCAGAGCTCACCCCTTCCTGTTGTGTCCCAACTGGGAGCTCATGTCAGAGGTTGTGGGGGATGTGTTATTCCTGCCTGTAAGTTCCTGAGATCCAAATGATCTTTGTAGTGATGATGGTGCAGGTTGGCAGGCCACAGACTGTTGACTGGAGCTGTAGCACCCCTGCAGCTTATGTGTAGGGACCATGCTCATGGTCCTCCCAAGTTGCTCTCTGGGAGTTCTCAAGTTCAACATCTGTCTTATAGCCAGAAGCACTGTGATATGTTACAGCCCATGTCACCCAAGCAATGAACAATGGTCCAAGGTTGTTTCACTACTCCTGAGTCAGAGTTCTCTGTGTTGTAGCCTGGGTATTCAGCTGAGGGGAAAGGAAGGTGCAGTCAGGGAGATCTGATGTGGAATTCACGCCCTGTCCACAGTGTTTGGATTCAGGGATGCTCAGCTGCCATTTCTCCACCAGAATCACTGCTTCAGTGTAGCTAGCCTGTGCCTATGTGGCTTATGGCAGTTTCCCTGATAGCAAGGGTATCAAGACTGTGGTTGTTGTCCTTCTATGGTCTTCTCCGGGGGTTTCAGGATCTCCCTGTGCCCCTTAGTCAGAAGTTCTTTGGGCCGGAGCAGTCCACCTGCTCCAGCTCCACACATAGTTCAGAACTGCTTTACTGCTCCAGACCGAGATCTAGATTTTTATAAACTGAGGCAGTAAACTGAGAGCCCTCCCAAAGTGGATGTGGGCAGTGAGTTCACAAAGTGTCTCTTTTACTTGGACTGGGGGGAGGGGGTGGGGGTGCCTCTCTGTCAGAAGTTCTGTTGTAGGGTGCCACCCGTCTCCTCAGGTAGCATGCTCCAGTCCAGGATCTTTTCACTGCTCTGGGTAGAGATCTAAATGTACTAGACTGAGGCTGTAGACTGAGTTCCCTGCTGAAGTGAGCACAGGCAGAGAGTTCCAGTATGGAATTTACTCAGCTAATCTCAATTCCTTTCCCCTGCCTGAATTGCAGTGCTCCAGAGCAGCCTGCCTGGGTAGGCAGGGCCTTCCACCAGACCCCCTATAGCTGTGGTGTCAGGGCTGTGGCTACAGTCCTCCCAATCAACTCTCGGAGGAATCTTAGAGCCAGTCTGTACCTCTGAGTTTGAAACTCTGTGAACCAGTGCTGTCCCTGCTTCTGTGCGCTGCTTCACAGCAGGGAGCCCATCCTAGCAGCCAGGCAGAGGGGGTGGAGTCCAGAGATCCAAATAGAGATGACTCACCTAGTCCCTGCCTGTATTGCAGTGCTCCAAAGCAGCCTGCCTGGGATGGCAGGGGCTTCCACCAGAGCCCTTGCAGTCAGGTGTGGGGCGGGTGGGTTTAGGGAGTTCCAGTTTGTGATCTGTATCCTACCCACCGTGTGCTTGGGCTCAGGGAAGCTCTGCACCTGCCAGCTAGATCATGATGTTACCTGTCAGCCAGATGCTGCTATACTGAATAACCCAGGAAGAGTCCCTCAGTCTTACCATGTAGCGGCCCTGCTGGCATGCTCCTGGGTGTCCAAGCCTAGCCCCTGCACAGATGCTTCAGACTCAGGAGGTCCTATGTTTGCAGGTTGAAACTGCCAACTGGAGTCCTGAAAGGATCCAATATGGAGGGAGGGCAGTATCCCAGTGGGAAGTGCTCAGTTTCTGTGTCTGGTGACTGATCCTCCAGTGTCTATTTTTCTAGTACTGAGTTCTTCTTTGTCCCTGGCTTTGATGGGCAAGGCCAGATAGGCTTGGGCCTCACAAACTGCCTTTCAGCACGAGTGTATCTCTGCTGTTGTGCAATCTGTCTTCCTGATGATCAAAATGCATCCAACTTGAGGGCTGCCATCTTCCTTCTCTATTGATTGAATTTCTAAATGAAAGAGTCCTCTAGTTTTTCAAGAACATCAGTAGAGCAAACACAAAACTCTACTTTGACATGCAATATTCTTCTAGCTTGACTAGTTGTTTTAATTTGTGGCCTGATGTAAATGAGGTACAGAATGGCAGTTTAAAATTTCCTTGTTTTTGCTAGGCCTGTCTAATTATTAGTATTTCTCATTAATTATAATTGATACTGACTGAGAATAAATGATTTAATAATCATTCATTCATTCATTACATGGATCATTGATTCAAAACTTACTTTCTTTGTAACAACCTAGTATGATGAGATACCATTCTAGGAACTAGCAGTGGGCCAGTGTAAACACATGTTCCCATTCCCCTAAAGGTAATATATAAAAAAACTTGTTCTTCTCAACTCTCTGGAAAGGACATGCTTCAATTAAAACATGTAAAGATAGTTTTTCCTGTGACTAATACCATCTTTGTATTTAGTAAAAGGTAATGTGCACACAAGCTTTTCACCAAAAGATAAACATAGAACTAAAGATCATTTGATAGTTTTTATTTATTTTTTGTTTATTTATTGCTTCAAGTTATATCTCCATCACAATGCCCTCATTCTACCCCTCCCAGTTCCACCCTCCCACACTCTCCTCCCTCTCCCACCCTTCCCACTCCTCCAATGCGGAGGAGTGTCCCTACATATCAGCCCCTCTCAGTTCAACAGTCATATGAGGGCTATGAGCTTCCTCTTACACTGGGGGCCTACATAGCAGCACCCCTAGGCCAAAATGACCCATCAATAGGTAATAAATTCTATGTTCCTGATCCTTTTGGTGTGTTGGTTTTAGGATAATTATCCTGTACTATATGGCTAAAATCCAGCTATAAGTGAGTAGATTCCAGGTGCATCTTTCTGAGTCTGGGTTAGCTCACTCAGGATGAGCTTTTCTAGTTCTATCCATTTGGCTATGAATTGTATGACTTCCTTGTTTCTGATAGATGAGTAGTATTCCATTGTGTAAATGTACCACAATTTTTTTAATGCATTCTTTGGTTGAGGGACATCTGGGTTGTTTCCAGTTTCTAGCAATTACAAATAAGGCTGCTATGAACATAGATGAGGATATGTCCTTGTGGTTTGGTGAGGAATTGTTTTTAAACATGTTCTAGATAAAGCAGTCTTTTACATGACAGTACACTAAAAAAAACAATAGTATGATAGAGAGACATGAGATGATGACCTGATCTGAGCATGGTAGCTGTTCCAGGCCCCTTCTCCCTGATTTAGGACTGAAAACCAGTAGATCAGCATAGTTCTACAACATTAACCTCTACATATCACCCCAAAGTGCTGGAGCTCACTGGTATATTAACTCTCATTCACTTGCTCATAACATATGGCATATAAGGTTTAACCTAATGATACCAGGGTAACTCAATTTTGACTGTCCTATCAATCCAAGGTATCATGGGATAGGTCTTTATTTGAACTCCACCAGTTAAAAAAAAGGAGATGAAACTATTCATTGGTGGTTGTTATCTGAATTTATATAGAAAAAAAAGAATGTGATATAACATAAAAAGGGTCATTAAGCTAACAGGTGGTAAAGTGGGTTTGAATTCTGAACTTATAAGCAAAAATATGTATTATAATAACATTGCGATCATTGCTCCATTGAGTAGCTAATTCTACACACATGGTATACTTATAGCACTAATGATTCTATTATAATTATTGCTCCAGAAACAAAGCCTAAATGCTTCTTTAAGATTCTCTAGTGATTATGAATGCCCAAAGAGACTGAAATTCACCAGAATGGCAACTTTTTGTTGTTGTCCAAAATTAAAGTAGAACCAAATAGCAGGAATTTTATTATGGGGACCTTCCAGCTTTTCCAATCCAACCTCTTTTATATGAAGAAACTGAGGCAAAATATTAAATACTTTGCTTAAATGTGATAAGATCTATTTTTATATATTTTCCAAGTGTTTCCAAAAACTCAAAGAACAGTGAAAAGAAATGATTGTGTGTATATGTTGATCATCACTAATCTAAGATGTCAACATTTGAAGTACTCCAAAATCTGAAGCATTTTGAGCAGTGATGCCACAAGTAAGAAAATCCACACAATTAATCTTTGCTTCATGTATAAATTTACTAAATACTATGTAAAATTGTCTTTAAACTTTCCATAAGTAAATTTTGTACTTATCATTGGTCTCTATATTCAAGACTGCCTTTCAGGTAAATGTTAACATTTCAAAATCTAAAATAATCTGAAATTTAAAAAAAAACCGCTTCTTCTACTAAGTATTTTGATTAAGGAGTATTTATACTTAATCTCTCTGTGTTAGTGTGTGTACTTAAATACAGGTCATTTTGACAAATCAAGCAATGTATAGGTCCATAAAGTCACTTGTAGCTTTTCTTTCCACTGTGTTTTAACCACATCAGCTAACATAAATCACTTGGATATTACATTGTTTTATACTCTGTTTCCATGCCTCCTTCCTTCCTTTTCTCTTTCTTTTTCTCTCAGTATGCATAAACTTTATTTGAACTTTCAACATACATAGTCTCTCTATAAGATTTATTTACTTGAATACCTACACAAACATGTCCTCCAGGTTTTTTTTTATTAAAAAAGTAGTATGCTGTGTATAATAATTTTCAGAACTCTGCATCACACAGAAACATGAATTCTATGGTAATTTTAAGGCCTAATTATTTTCTTTCTAGTGTTGAGGATTGAACTCAGGGCCCCATGCATATTAAACATATGCTATACCACTGAACTACATCCACAGTCCCAGATCTAATTTATTTTTTAATGGTTCATAGGATGGAGTTGGCTTTTTTTTTCAACATTCTTCTACTTGTGGATTTTTAAAATGTTTTATTTTTGCTAATCAAAGGTTTTAGTATTCATTCTTGTACACATGAATATATCTTTTTGCCCTAACATAAAAGATAGGAATGCTATCTTTTGCTACTATTATTTAATATTATTTTAAGTTTATTACTGATATAATAATAAACTGAAATTAAATGTGCTGTGTACATATCAAAAATAGAGAGATAAAATATCTTAACTTTTTCTTATTTCATATCTAGATATTCCAAGAGATGCCAAACAACAGAAAAAAATAGGAACTGAAATACTTCAATAAGATAGATCGCTGAATCATTTAATTACATTTTCTTTTACAATTACAAGTTAAATGTATAATAGAGTAAAATAGAAATACCTCACATAAATAGTTATATACAAACTATCCAGAAAATCTTGGAAAAACATTCATGAAAGGAAATTGATTGTGTCAGATACTAACAAATATTGCAAAACAGTACTGACTAAATGAATTAGAATCAGGAAAAGATCCCAACACTCAGGAAGCAGGGGCAGTGGGATCTCTGTGAGTTTGCTTTGCATAGTGAGTTCTAGGGCAACTAGAGCTGCATAGAGAGAAATTGTCTCCCAAGAAAGAAAGGAAATTTTTTTTTCAATTTTCAGGTCCAGTTAAGGCAACCATATTTTTGAGATTTCATGGATACAGCTTCCTTGCCATACATGGAAGACACTATCTCCTAGCAGCCATCCTGTTACTCTGACTCCTACAATCCTGCTGCCATTTTCCCAGGATATTTTCTGAGCCCTAGTTTTAGAGGTTGTGTTGTTCATGTTTAATTTGGGGTTGAGTATCTATGGTCAGTTGGGCTCTACATTTTTACCCGTAATGCTTTTCTGAAATGGTCTCTGTCTTTGATGAGGGCTAGTAGCTACACTTCTCTGTTAAAATGACATAACCAATTGACATACCATTGAGAATGGGGGAATTCTCACAAGGCTTCATCCCTACATGAATTATGCCCACTAAAGAGGGAGAATCATTCTTCTCCAGGGATAAGCTCTCTGGTAAATTATCTAATCTCAAGTAGTCAACTATAAACATATACACATATGAGTGACAACAAATGAACTTTGCAAGATATATATATATATATATATATATGTATATGTGTGTGTGTGTCTGTGTATACATATATATAATAACAGGCCATGAATTTGAAAAGGAATGTTTGGGAGGAAAATGGGGTTGGAGAGCAGATACAGAGGAAAAAATGTTATACATACAGTGCACATGTATGAAATTCTCCTAAATTTAAGAAATTCAAATGGATAATAAAGATTTAACTTTATATACAAAAATAATAGTTCACCAATCATCATCTATAAATGTTATCACTCATGTTAATGAGATATTTTTATTTCATTTTGATTTAATTGTGAATATTATGTTTTTCTATTTATGTTTTATGTTAATGTATTTATTTGTTCATTTTTCATCTCAATTACAACCCCACTCCCTCCTCTCCTCCCAATCCCACCCTGCCACCCACTACCCCCATTACTGCTCCCCTTCTCCTCAGAGAAGAGGAGCACCCCACTCAGATACTAACCCACACTTGCATATCAAGACATCAAGTTGTATCAGGAATAAGTACCTCCTCTTCCACTGAGGCAACAAAAGGCATCTGCTAGAGGAAAGGGATCCAAATGTGGGCAAAAGAGTCCAAGTCAGAGATAATCCCAGCTCCACTTGTTAGGGGACCCACTTGAACTAAGAAGCCCATCAGCTTCATATATGTAGGGAGCCTAGTTCCAGTCTATGCATGCTCTTTGGTTGGTGGTTCAGTCTCTATGAACCCCCATGGGCCAAGATTAGTTGGCTCTGTAGGTCTTTTTGTGGTGTTCTTGACCTCTCTAGCTTACTTAGTCCTTCCTGTAGCTTTTCCACAAGACTCCCTGAGTTCCTCCTAATGTTTGGCAGTGGGTTTCTGCATCTGTTTCCATTATCTTCTGGATGAAGCCTGTCAGATGACAGTTATAATAAATTCCTATCTACAAGGATAGCACAATATCATTAATAGTGTCAGGAATTGGCTCTCTCCCATGAGGTGGGTCTTAAGTTGGTTCAGTCACTGGTTGTCCATTCCCTCAGTCTCTGCTCCATCATCTTTATCCCTGCACATCTGGTAGGCAAGGTATTTTTTTGGGTCTGAGATTTTGTGGGTGAGTTGATGTTCCCCTTCCTGCACTGGAAATCCTACCTGACTATACCTACCTGGTTAGAGAAGGTGGCCACTTAATCACAGTGACACACACAAACACACACACACACATCTATATATCTATACTATTAAATGCATAAATAAACCATGTATTGTGGTACTTATTTGGATGTTTTCAAGGATGACCATTGATTATTAGAACTTGTGTGCTCCTGTCAAACTCATTCTGTGAGGCCACAGTTACCCTGATTCCTAAACTACACAAAGACCAACAAAGAAAGAGAACTGCAGACCAATCTCCCTCATGAACATAGATGCAAAAATACTTAATAAAATACTAGCAAACTGAATTCAAGAACACATCAAAAGTATCATACATACACCATGATCAAGTAGGCTTCATCCCAGGAATGCATGATGGTTCAACATATGAAAATACATCAACATAATTCAGCACATAAACAAGATGAAAGAAAAAAAACCACATGATTATCTCACTAGATGTGGAAAAAGCATTTGACAAAATTCAACACCACTTCATGCTCAAAGTTCTGGAAAGAAGGGCATACAATGACCATATCTGTAAATAATAAAGGCACTATACAACAAGCCAGTAGCCAACATCAAAGTAAATGGAGAGAAACTTGAAGCATTTCCTCTAAACTCAGGGACAAGGCAAGGATGCCCACTTTCACCATATCTCTTCAATATAATACTTGAAGTTCTTGCTAGAGCAATAAGACAACTAAAGGACATCAAGGGGATACAAATTGGAAATGAAGAAGTCAAATTATCCGTATTTGCATACGATATGGTAGTATACATAAGCAGCCCCAAAAATTCCACCAGGGAACTCTTACAGCTGACAAACACCTTCAGCAAGGTGGCTGGATACAAAATTAATTCAAAAAAATCAGAATCCCTCCTTTTTTTTTGTTTTTTTGAGACAGGGTTTCTCTGTATAGCCCTGGCTGTCCTGGACTCAATTTGTAGACCAGGCTGGCCTCGAACTCGCAAAGATCCGCCTGCCTCTGCCTCCCAAGTGCTGGGATTAAAGGCGTGCGCCACCACTGCCCGGCTTCAGAAGCCCTTCTTTATACAACAAATAAATGGGCTGAGAAAGAAATCAGGGAAGCAACTCCCTTAACAATATCCATAAACAATATAAAATACCTGGGGTAACTCTAACCAAGCAAGTAAAGGACCTGTACAACAAGAACTTCAAGATCTTGAAGAAAGAAATTCAAGAGACCATCAGAAGATGGAAAGATCTCCCATGCTCATGGATAGGTAGAAACAACATAATAAAAATGGACATCCTACCAATGGATAGGTAGAAACAACATAATAAAAATGGCTATCCTACCAAAAGCAATATACAGATTCAATGCAATTCCTATCAAAATACCAACACAATTCTTTTTAGACCTGGAAAAAGCTATTCTCAATTTTATATTGAACAACAAAAAACCCAGAATAGCTAAATCAAACTTGTACAATAAAAAAAAAAAATCTAGAGGTATCACCATCCCTGATTTCAAGCTGTACTACAGAGCAATAGTAATAAAAACAACATGGTACTGGTATAGAAACAGACCAGTAAATCAATGGAATCTAATTGAAGACCCAGAAATGAACCCACACACCTATGGTCACCTAATTTTTGACAAGGAAGCCAAAACAATACAACGGAAAAAGGATAGCATCTTCAACAAATGGTGCTGGTCCAACTGGATGTCCATTTGTAAAAGAATGAAATTAGACCCATACTTATCACCTTGTACAAAACTTAAGTCCATGTGGATCAAAGACCTTAACATAAGGCCAGTCACACTAAATCTACTAGAAGAGAAAGTGGGAAAAACCCGCGAAATCATTGGCACAGGTGACAACTTCCTGAACAGAACACCAACAGCTCGGGACCTAAGAACAACAATCAATAAATGGGACCTCATGAAACAGAAAAGTTTCTGTAAGGCAAAAGACACTGTCATTCGAACAAAACGGCAACCAACAGACTGGGAGAAAATCTTCACCAACCCCACATCTGACAAAGGGCTAATATCCAAAATTTACAGGAACTCAAGAAATTAAATGCCAAGAAACCAAACAATCCAATTAAAAAATGGAGAAAAGAATTCCTTGCTAAAGCCATGTGGCCCTGGGCTTTTTTTGGTTGGGAGATTTTTAATGACTGTTTCTATTTCCTTAGGGGTTATAGGGCTGTTTAGTCTGTTTATCTGATCTTGATTTAGCTTTGGTAGGTGGAATCTATCAAGAAAATTGTCCATTTCACTTAAGTTTTCAAATTTGGTGGAGTATAGATTTTTAAAGTAGGATCCAAATAGTCTCTGGATTTCCTCAATGTCTGTTGTTATTTCCCCCTTTTCATTTCTGATTTTGTTGTTTTGGGTTTTTTTCCTTCTGCCTTTTAGTTAATTTGTCTAAGGGTCTGTCTATTTTGTTGATTTTCTCAAAGAACCAACTCTTGGTTTTATTGATTCTTTGTACAGTTCTCTTTGTTGCTAAGTTGTTGATTTCAGCCCTAAGTTTGATGATCTCCTGCCTTCTGCTCCTCTTGGGAGTGTTTGCTTCTTTTTTTTCCCCAATTCACACAGATTAGCTGTTAATTCGCTAATGTGAGCTGTCACAATTTTCTTTTTGAAGGCATTTAGTGCTATGAACTTTCCTTGTAGCACAGCTTTCATTGTGTCCCATAGGTTTGGGCATGTTCTGTCTTCATTTTCATTGGATTTTTAAGAAGTCATTGATTTCCTTCTTTATTTCTTCCCTGACCCAGTGGTCCTCTAGTAAAGAATTGTTCCATTTCTGTGTGTGTAGACTTTCTGTTGATTCTTTTGCTATTGAAGTCCAGCTTAATTCCATTATTGTGTTAGGTACTATGACAGTCTGTTATAGTTATTTCCTAAGCTAATCAGAAATAAAGCTGCTAAGAGACAAGCAACATCTGTTTATCCTAATATAAGAGATAGATAGGGTCTCTACAAAAACCTCAAGAGATCTGCAGAATATGGCATTCAAAGATGTTTTCGTAACTTTAGATTTTTTTTTATATCAAGACATATCAACTCCTGACAGCACCCCCTATTCTACTCCAAGTAGAAGATGAGCATCGAAGAATCTCCAGTGGGAGATGATTGAATTAGTCACAAGCCTATTTCTTGGTAGGAAAACCCCTTGCTCCAACTATAGACAGAATGCTGTCCAAAAAGGACAAAACTTGGAAGCAGGTAAGTCGACAGCCTGGCTCTGCCACGACAGGGTAGGCAAGTCCTTCATAACCCCTGCTCTACAATCAATGTCTGTCAGAGAAACGGGGACAAATGACTGAAGATCGATGCTGTAATGTATGGAGAGAAAATGGCTGCTGTCCAGGCAGCCACTGGTATGACATTTCTTAGTTTTGGAAGTTGCAGGCCCTGTACTTCCTATAAAATCAGATATATTTATCCCTCTCAGGTCTCTGAGGTGGTTGAAGAATAAATAGCTAGAGTCTCATAATTAAATTTTGAGTTGTTTAGGAGTCAAGAAAGTGTTATAGATCTAAGAAGATGTTTTTACAATTGTGTTGCAAGTTAGTATGAATGTTGAGTTAGATATAGAACTGTAAACTCATGGAGATGGTTAGATAGTAGAATGTTAAAGTCAGGTACCAAATACATATGGACTGGACATTGGGAATGTATGCTAATCCATATAACTCTCATAACTGTGGCCTAATTACCTCTGTTGTTTTGTATTGTATCTATTATTATAAAATAAAGAGCCATTTGTTGGACTGAAAGCGGGAGCTGTTGGGGGAAATAAGATATACCTTAACCTTAAAAAAAAGGGAAGAGGATGGGGGGTTGAGGGTGGGAGTGTGGGACTGGAGGGGAGAGTAGGGAGGGGATTACGATTGAGATGTAACTTGAAGAAATTAAAAAAATACAAAAAAAAATGGAGAAAAGAGCTAAACACAGAATTCACAAAGGAGGAATTCCTAAAGGTTGAGAGACCCATGAAGAAATGCTCATCATCCTTAATCATCAGAGAAATGCAACTCAAGACTACTCTGAGATACCATCTCACACCTGTCAGAATGGATAAGATCAAAAGCTCAAATGACCGCACATGCTGGTGAGGGTGTGGAGAAAGGGGAACCCTCCTCCATTGCTGGTGGGAGTTCAGGCTTGTGCAACCACTATGGAGGTCAGTCTGGCGATATCTTAGAAAACTTGGAATAGCTCTGCCTCGGGACCCAGCCATACCCAGCCATGTATTCTGGGTATACATCCAAATGACTCCTCACCGAATGACAAGGAAGTTTCCTCATCTATGTTCATAGCAGCCTTATTTTTAATAGCTAGAAACCGGAAACAACCCAGATGTCCCTCAACCAAAGAATGGATTAAAAAACTATGGTACATCTACACATTGGAATACTACCCAGCTATCAGAAACAAGGAAATTATGCAATTTGCAGCCAAATGGATGGAACTAGATAAACTCATCCTGAGTAAGCTAACGGAGACTCAGAAGGATACACATGGCATCTATTCACTTATAGTCGGATTTTAGCTATAATACAGGATATCTATACTACAACCAACACACCAAAGAGAACATGGACATAGACTTTTTTTGTTTGTTTGTTTGTCTGTTTGTTTGTTTTCTCTCCCTGTCACTGAGACACTTTTCCCTGGTGGTACTGCCTTGTAGGCCCCCAGTGTGTGAGGAGGCTCTTGGCCCTCATATGACTTCTGAACTGGGGCCGGGGACTGTTATGTAGGGACACTCCACTCCAGAGGAGTGTGATGGAAGGGATAGGGGGTAGAGGGTGGGAGGGCGGGACTGGGATGGGTGGAAAGAGGACATTATGATGGAGATGTAACCTGAAGCAATAAATAAATAAATTTAAAAAAAAAAGAGCTGTTGTGCTCTTCCCAGGGGAACACTATTTCTTCCACTCTCAGTATACCTTAGTTTTTGTAGTTTTTGTGTAGAGTTGAGACATCATGGCCTTTGACCTGTCCACTTTAGCATGTCTGTTGGTATAGTCCTTTTCAGGTCATGTTAAGATAACCACATTGTTGAGACTTCATTGTAGTTCCTTTGATAGTTTTAGGAGACATAATCTCATTGAAAACTTCCTATTCCTCTGGCTCTTACAGTCTTTCTTCCCCATTTTCTGTAATGGTCCTTGAGCCTTAGGTGCAGGAGTTTTGTTATAAATGTGTCAGTTGGGATTGGACTCCACATATCTGCATTTTATTACATTTTGAGAATTTTTTAAAAATTAATTTATTTAATGTATATGAGTACTTTGTTTGCATGTACATCTGCAGTCCAGAAGAAGGCATCAGATCACATTATAGATGGTTGTGAGCCACCACGTGGTTGCTGAGAATTGAACTCAGAACCTCTGAAAGGACAGTCAATGCTCTTAAACTCTTGAGCCATTTTTCAGTCCAAGAAGTTTTCTTGATGAGCAGTGGGAACTACACTTATCAGTGGGTATAAGAGCAAATATTTGAATGTAGTTAGAGATTATCCTGGTTTAGTAACACAGGCTTTCTTTATTTCTGTTCCACTGTTTTGATTTCTATCTTTATTATTCTTGCCAAAACTTGTCCATTTCCCTGCTCACATTACCCCGTTATTGTTACTTGTTACCAGTTTTTCCACTAGAATCATAAATATATTTGAAATAGGTACCCTCTGGCTTATGAAAATTGAAAACCTGGCATATCAATCTGATAATGATACTCTCTAGACCTTTTTTCTTTTGGCATTATGGTTTGTCTTGTAATTTTTGGTTAATAACATAATATACCATGTTATAAAGGAACTGAATCTAATAAGCCTTTAGGTTAATAATTTTACATTTTTCTAGCTAACAGTCTTTTTTATTTCTCAGTGTAATTGTAAGTGCTAGTAGCTAAAAGTCTGGTGTGTTTGTCTTAATGCATCTCTTGTGTTTTTTCTGTTTTGTTTTTGTTTTTTGTTTTTGTTTTGTTTTGTTTTTCTTTTTCTCTTTGTTTTTAGAAATTTCTTTAAGACCTAAATGCAACCATTACTTCAGCTGCAATCCTTGATTATTCTTAAATTATTTTAAAATTACATTTATTTTGGTTTAATTTACATTTATGTATTTATGTATGGGGTTCACACACTTGCCACAGCACATGTGTGGCAATCAAAGGATGGCTTGTGGAAGTTGATTCTCTGCTTCTGCCCTATGGGTCCCCAGGATTGAACTCTAGTCAACAGACTTGATGGCAATAAACTCTACCTGATAAATCAACTGACTGACTCTGTAATTCTGAATTATTACACAGGAACCATATCATTTTGCCAGCATAGAATGAGGTAAGAGAAGTATTCTGTGGTTTTATTATTAGGTCTCAGAATTTTAGTGAGCCTTGTCTCTAGAAAGCCACTTTCACACATCCCTACGATGTATATTCTTATCTTTCACTGTCAAGGAAAGAAGGCTCAAAGGTAGGCTATTTTTCTTTGTATAATTCAAAGGCTAGTGGGAACTATAGTGTGCAGCTACTTGCTCTAGTCACTGTTCCGTAATAGCTATGATTCCATGGTCCATACTTGGAGTGGAGGTTTGCACCATGACCAATTATCTGAGGAATCTGAGAATTGTTAAGCTTCAGTTGGTTTAGCTATTTTCTTTTCCTAATGATAGTGATGACTTTCCATCCCTTTCATGACAGACTGAAAAAGAGGGCCTTACTCTAGAATTATAACTTCTTAAAATGTTATTTGTAAAGTTCTATAAAAATGTTACTCACATTAATTTTCAATAATTGATGGATATCTAGCATGAAAAATATACTACTGAGTTAACAGCAATAGAATAAGAGTTAGTATTTATTGTATAGTTTTAGCATGTGATATATTACAATACAGGTCATGTACAGAGAGGTATGGCTGATAAAGTTGTGATTCATTCCCAATTTGTACTTGTGGTCTTAGCCATCTGTTCTATCTTCATATAGCAGAAAATGTGGGTTCCCTGAAGCCCATTAACCAGATGTACAAATGCCTCAAGGGATTGTATAAAGTACAGGTTAAATGAGAGAAGTCATCCTGAGGAGGTAGGTTTTAGATATTCAGATATAAGTTATTTGAGGATCAGAAGTTACTGACTGTCCTTTGTCCACACAGCTGCTTTGTGATTAATCCTCAGACTCAGGTAAAATATTTAACATCCTGATCTTCTGGCCGTGAAGAATGAATTGTATAATCGGAATGGCAATAAATTAAGCATGACCACCATAACAAATGGATTTAAAAACTTCCATGGGTATGACGATGATATCTCATAAGTGGATTAAGAGTACAGTGGTGACTATTTCAAGACAAAAACTCCAATATCCAAATGAGTCAGTCTATAGGCTAATATCAAGAGACTATGTCAACAAATGTCTCTTTTGTGCATTCAAGTCTCGTAATCTAGCAACTGTTTGCATGGGATATCTGTGTCCAATGGAGGGCAAAAAGTAAAGAAACTGAGGTTTATAGACTGCAATTATGTTGATTGTGTAAGGACGTCTTACAAAACCTGCTCTATAAAGGGATAGCCAAATTTGAAAATGAAATTGGATGTTAAGGAACTGGAGGGAGACGTTTTCTAAAAGTCTAACCCGTAGCAAAGTTTTCAAATTGATGCAGTTTATTTCAATAATACTGGGATTAATACAGAGCAGGGAAAGTAAACAATTTAAAGATTCAGGACTTTTAATTATTTAATTTTTGTTGGTTTTGCTAACTAATCTTACGAGAACAACTATTCTGAAACTTAATTTGTACACTTAAAACTTTTTCATTTAATGGTCTGTCACAAACAACCAGGCACAAGACAATGAAATGTAGCAATATGACATGTCCACTAGGCAGGTAGGACACAGAAGTGATGTAGTGACATAATTAGGCTTAACAGAGAGTAGCTTAGAGAAGAAAGACTTAAAATAAATGGAATCAAGGCCTAGAAAACACCTGCAATTCTGTATACGTTACACAGACCTAGGTAGACGGACCAACAAATAACTTTCTGAATGGTGGATCGATGGGAGCAGAGAGTCATTCATGTGGTAAAGATGGAAAAGATACTTTCTAAAGGCTCCTCCAATCAAAATATAGTTCCTCCACTCACCTGATAAGGCTAGTGTTAGAATGTCCTCTAAGAAGCTGGGCATATTCAGGCAGTTGAAGTATTATTGTGCTGGCAGATAGTTAACAAATTGGGGAGGATTTATTTTTCTCTGATTAGCCCATTAGCACCATTGCTTATTAAACAGAACAAGACGTTCTAGAAAGATACAATCCAGGAGAGGAAGGATTAGAAATGGAAAACATTTTTTTTTTTTTTTTTTGGTGAAGGATGACTACTATATATGGTACTGATGCCTAAAAATATGGTGGATAAAAACTGTTCCTCTGGGTCATAGCAAATCAGATGTCATTTAATATTATCCCCATAATAGAAAATGCAGAGCTGAGATTTTAAAAAGTTGGGTAATCCCTGAATTTAAGCCTGGAGGTATGTTCACCCAAACCTATTTTTCTTTTGCATCTTCACCACATGGCCGGCAGAGGAATGAAGATGAACTGAAGACATTTTCACAAGTTCCAGTTTTATAAGCAGACAAACCTGCATCTGCTGGATACAAGTATTTATTTATATGTCTAAATAGCAAGTTAGAAAGTACACAAGTCTGAATAGATTTATCTCAAAAGACATGCAAAATTTCTTGCCTATTTATCAAGAAAATTCCTCTACATATTTTAGTTTTTGCTTCTTGCATGGAGGGGGCGGATCTGTGATCAGTGAATATAAAAGTAGTTGTAACTAATTATATATTCATTATCTCCAAAATGACATTAGAAAGAGAGACCATTTATCTTTGAATAAAATAAGTGTGTGGGCTTTTTTTACCTGGCCCCACCACCGCTATGTGGGAGCATAGCAGCTCAGCTTTCATTTTCCTTTCCTCTCAAAATGCCCACAGGGACCATATTTTTGTTTAATGACCTTCAGAATGATTCTTTAGAAATCTGAGGCTATCAGTGTTGGAAGCAATGCGAAAATAATTGTGGATTATTGTTGTATGACGTTAGTGGCAGCTGGGCTGATTTTTTCCTCTCTGTTTAGATTTTTCTTCATTTTCCCAGAAACCTTATATCCCAAGGTTTAGCTCAGAAACAAATCTCATATAGGTGATAAACCTTTGCCAGACATGGTATGTAATATAATTTCAGACAGACTCTTAACTGTTCTTCAGAAAGACCCCAGGGAGTAAAGCAGCCTTACATCTAGATGTCCTACATTGTATTACTTTTATTTACTCTCTGAAAATGTGTTTGGGCAGTTGTAATGGACATATCTCCTGAATATTATAGCTATGAACCTGAGTGCCAATTTTTTTGTTTTCTTGCCAAATCTCCTGCTAACAGAAAAAATGTTATAGTGAAAAACTAATAAATGGTTACTTGCTCTCACAAATAATTTATGAACATTTACAGGCACTCACAGCTGGGGACTGAGAGTCAACAACATATCCTAACATTTTGTGAGTGCTTGAGATATGTATATGGAATGTGGGGATAAGAAAGAGTAAATGCAGATGTTGCATTCACTACAGTGGGTAAAATGGAAAAGTGCTTTCAACTATTGTCCACATAATCCACTTTGTAATCAATTTTACGATTGCCTCAACTGACAGAATGAAATGATGAAATAATTTTGTCTTCAGTGTTCAGTACTCTTTATAGCTACCAGCTATGCTCCTAACTAATGCTTATGCAATGTCTGGTGAACAATTTGCCAGCAAATTTCCAGTTGGAAGTATAGGGACTTGGAATGATATATATAAGAAGTTTGAGATAATTCCCAAAACAAAGCTACTTACCTGAATACTCTTATATACTCGGTTTATATGTACTTGCCACTCACTGGAAAAGTATTAAACATTCCTTTCTTGGGAAGTCCAAAGTAATAGGAAAACTTCCCCACATTCACATCAAAAGAAAGAAAATTTATTTATTTTTTTCATGGACCAGAAATCAATCTTCATTAATCCTAATATGAAAAAACCACTTCGTTTTGTATAACAGCTCTTATTCTTTGGCAAAATATATTCCTATTTTATATAAATTGTACACATATATTTGCTTGATGGTGTTTTATTGAGAATAATGACACATAAGTTTTATTAAACTGCTGCACTGTTCTTGTAGCCTACACTTTATATAATGACCCAAGTTCTTCCAAAGTATCTACTGAGGCAGATATCAGCAAAGCAATAATTCAGTCAATTAATAGGAAAAATATTGGGCAAAGAAATGAAGTAGAGATGGGAGGAAAGTTAGGGTCCTACCAATGTGCAATATGAATTATGCTGTCATAGTTTATTATAAATGCCTAAGCATAACTGAACTCCAGCTCCTAAGAGCTAACCCAGACTCAGAAGGATGCACATGGCATCTATTCACTTATAGTCAGATTTTAGCTATAATATAGGATAACTATACTACAACCATCACACCAAAGGGAACATGGACATAGACTTTGTTTGTTTGTTTGTTTGTTAGTTTTCTCTCCCTGGCAATGAGACACTTTTCACTGGTGGTACTACCTTGTAGGCCCCCAGTGTAGGAGGAGGCTCTTGGCCCTCATATGACTGCTGAACTGGGGCGAGGGACTGTTATGTAGGGACACTCCACTCCAGAGGAGAGGGATGGAAGGGATAGGGGGTAGAGGGTGAGAGGGCAGGACTGGGAAGGAGGGAAAGAGGACAATAAGAGAGAGATGTAACCTGAAGCAACAAATAAATAAATTTATTTACAAAAAAAATTTATTTTAAAATGGATTTTTCTTCTCTCATCACCTATCAGTAAAATCACAAAGTAAGTAGTTGATTGCTCTATGCTCCAAGTATAAGAAAGTTCTGTGTTTCTAAGGAAATCATGAACTCTACTTTTCTAGATTTCTTCCTATCCCTTTTGATCAAAAGGAAGAAGATTCTGAGATATCAGTATTTTGTTTATTAGTGATCAATTTTATTATTGTTTTTTTAATTGGGTTTTGGGTTTTTTTTGTTGTTATGTTTTTGCTTGTTTATTTGTTTTTTTATATGTTAAAGATTTACCTTTGTTTTCCCATTTATATTTTTAATTTTTTTCTCTTGTATAACTACAGTTGTCTTAGCTTCTTTTTCTTATGTTTATGTATTACTTCAAGTTACATCTCCATCAGAGTGCCTGTTTTTCACCCCTCCGGGTTCCACCCTCCTACCCTCTACCCCCTCTCCCATCCATCACACTCGTCCAGAGTGGGGTGTCCCTATATATCAGTCCCCCTCAGTTCAGCAGTCATATGAAGGCTAAGAGCGTCCTCATCCACTGGGGGCCTAAATGGCAACAACCACTAGAGCAAATTGACCCATTAACAGGTAGCAAAGTCTATGTTCCTATTCTTTTTGGTGTGTTGGTTGTAGAATAGTTATCCTGTACTATATGGCTAAATTCCAATTATAAGTGAATAGATGCCATGTGGATCTTTCTGAGTCTGGGTTAGCTCACTCAGGATGAGCTTTTCTAGTTCTATCCATTTGGCTATAAATTTCATTATTTCCTTGTTTCTGATGGCTGAGTAGTACTCCATTGTGTAATGGTACCACAATTTTTCTTTCTTTCTTTCTTTTTTTTTTTTTTTTTGGTTTTTCAAGACAGGGTCTTTCAGTGTAACAGCCCTGGCCGTCCTGGACTCTCTTTGTAGACCAGGCTGGCCTGTAACTCACAGAGATCCGCCTGCCTCTGCCTCCCGAGTGCTGGGATTAAAGGCCAGTGCCACCACACCTGCCCGGTTAAGGTAACACAATTTTTTTATCCATTCATCGGTTGTGGGACATTTGTGTTGTTTCCAGTTTCTAGCTATTACAAATAAAGCTGCTATGAACATAGATGAGGATATGTCCTTGCAGTTTGGTGAGGAATCAAACAATGGGAAACAGAGCTAAACAAAGGAGTAATCTCTAATGGGCATGAGACACTTGAAATGCTCAACATCCTTAATCATCAGAGAAATGCAACTCAAGTAGACTCTGAGATTCCATCTCACATCTGTCAGAATGGCTAAGATCAAAAACTCAAATGACAGCACATGCTGGCAAGGTTGTACAGAAAGAGGAACACTCCTCCAATGCTGGTGGGAGTGCAAACTTGTACAACCACTATGGAAAGCAGTCTGGTGATATCTTAGAAAACTTAGAATCTCCCTACCTCAAGACCCAGCCATACCACTTCTGGATATCCACCCAAACACTTCCTCACCAAACCATAAGGACATATTCTCATCTATGTTCCTAGCAGCCTTACTTGTTTTTTTTTTGTTGTTTATTTTTTACAACAGAGACTACCTAATGAAATATTTATAAGCTCCACTGCTAATGCTAATATAAAAGCCTGTTATAAATGTTCAGTGACACATCACATTCCCATCAAGTATTCTACATGGCTAAATGAAGTATAATCGCTTAGGACTCTTAGGAAAGAACCATGTCTGTTAGAAAGAAACAATGCATTCAAATAATATTTAGCAAGACTTAACATTACTCTGTGTTATATTGCCTTTGGTAAGCTTCTATGCCTTTCTGTTTTTTCTTAGGACCCCTGAAGTAGTCTTGCTTTCAGAGTCAGGTTTTTAAAGTAGCTTTTCATGTGATAATAATGGTATTTGAACTGGATCTAACTGTATGTATCTATGATATTGCTTGGACAGTGTTTAAACTTTTTAGTTACACATTTGGAAGACCATGTGGAAGAATATAAAAGTGCAATTTTACCTTGCCAATTCTGTCTTAGGAGTGTGTGAATATTTATTTTTCACTTACAAGTATTTTCTCTGCAGGAATGCAAGCCAAAAATGTGGAGAAGCATAATAATACAGAAGGGAAATGCTCTTCTCATCCAAGAAGTTCAAGAAGAAGATGGAGGAAATTATACATGTGAACTTAAATATGAAGGAAAACTTGTAAGACGAACAACAGAACTGAAAGTTACAGGTAGGAGCTCATTCTCCCCAAGTGTAACAAATGCAATTCTAAGTACAACTTGATTTGATGGGGAAGAGTTTTGTTCAGAGACAACTTCCCGTGAGTTTAGACTTGGCAGCAAATCAAGCTGTTGGAAATATCATTACTAATAAGTTTCACTGAACAAAAGATATATGTGGAACATGTGTTATTAGAGGTCACAGGCTCAATGGCTGCATATGTGCTCTCTGTTGTTAGGAAACATTCTCAATTCTTCAATCTGCTGCTTATTGTCAGTGTAGAGCTCTGAAAAAATCTGCTGGAACCATCCTGAGTTGTTCCCTTATCTCATGTGTGGAATCTCTGTGTAGGTGTAAGCTGCTTTTAGATTGGGTTCTATTGGGATTTTGGAATGAAATCTGTTGAACTTAATTTGCATAAAATTCTTCACAGTTCTTAGAGGAGCTCCAAGTAAGAATGAAAACAAATGAGTAGGAATCCAAAGGAGTATAAGAGACAATCTCACAATACTCTTACCCGATAAATCTTTTAGTAATTAGTTTTCAGTTAACATAGGATAGGATCTAAGACTTTGATAATACTTTTACCATAAGTGTGGTACACCCCAAGAAACTGTGTGACAACAACTGTTCATTTTTCATCTCCAAATCTTGATTAATTTATTTGTTAGCCAGTTGAGTGGTTCTTATTTAAAATTTTTTGGGACCAAAAGTGACTCATAGTTCAGTTTTTTTACATTAATTTTGTATATATATATATATATATATATATATAAAATGAAACAGTTTAGAGATGCAACTCAGGTATGAATGCAAAATTAATTTATGTTATATAAGTACCTTATATAAATAATCTGTCTATAATTTTAGACAGTATTTTCTTAAGATCCACTACATGATGTCAGGTATGGACCTTTTTTGTGGCATCATGTTGGCACTCAATAAGCTTAGGATTTTGTAACATTGAGGACTTGGCATTCAGACATTTTACTAATTGACTTAAGATTAATGTACTTAGACTGGACATGGTGGTGCATGCCTGTAATCTCAGCACTCAGGAGGCAGAGGCAGGTGGATCTCTGTGAGTTCAAGTCCAGCCTTGTATACAAAGGAATCCAAGACAATCGGGACTATTACACAAAGAAACCCTGTCTCCAAAACCCCCAAAACAAAAAAGAGTAATGTACTTAACATTATCTATTTAATTACTTAAAGTTGACATCATCCAGTTGACTAGTTATAACACACCCTTGCTAATTTTAAGTGATTTTTAAATCACTATTTTTGTTTATATCTACCTGATCTTTTAGGATTAGTTTTAAATTCAGATACTGCACTGATATTCTCTGTCTTCACAGGTATAACTTATATGTTCAGGAAAAATTTTTGATCCCTATGTTTCAACTCACCAGTTCACATTCTATCTTAATAAACAACCAGTTTATTTCTTTGTTTCAATTTGTAGAACACCTTCTGTGAAAGGTTGAATAGTTCTTTGGATTAGAATTTTATGTTCTTCCTCTGTATAAGTTTTCAAAGTAACCTCCATGTTGGACTAATCCTCAGTAGCAAAGATCTGCTTTTGATTAGTTTCTGAGTTCTTCAATGTGAACTAGAGTTCCATGGCACATTCATGGCAGAAGATTCTATCCCAGAGTTATCATTAATAAGTGACCTGAGCATGCGCAAGACTTGGTCACTTTGACCATAACCACAGATTCTTATCAGACTCATGTTAAACTCTTGTGCTTGGCAATCGTTTATTAAAGTGTACGACATTATAGCATTTGGCTCCGTTGTAACTGAACTATAATAAAGCAGGCACCAAGCCTCCTTTTATAGACTCATCTAATGGATTTTGGTGAGAACAATTTGTGTCTTTAGTTTTATTCCATATCCTGGAAAAACACGTCCAGGATTGCTTTATTTTGTGCATTTATATCACTTTAATTTACATGTGCTAAAGTTTTGAGTAATTAAACTATGGCTTTAATATTTCATTGGCTACCATGCAGAGGTTCTCAAAAGTTAATGTGCATCAGAGTAATGTGGAAAGTACCAGGAAAGTTAATTATGAGAATCTTTAAATCCAGTTTCCCAGACCCTTCCACAAGATTCTAATATAGTACATCAGTAACAAAATTTAACTTGTGGCGTTTCTCTTTTATAACTTTTAAGGATCAAGAATGCTTTGAAAGAGAATGTTAGTATAGAGAATGGTGACTATTAAAAAAAAAGGTCAAAGTTGTAGATTTAATTTCCTTGAGAATATGTTACTGTTCACATACATAAAGCAAATATATTCTCACAGGTCCCAAATAATTTCATCTCCTAAGACTGGTCATGATAACTCAAGTGGTTGGTAACCAAGGGAAACATGCCAATGGAGTATGTGGAAAAAAGCAACTTCAATCAATGAAAGCACTTCTGTATTCACTTCCAAAAATTGAATTGAGAGCCAGACAAATCATTCAGAATTTCTTTCAGTATTATTTCCAGACCTGTCAGTGATAATCAGTCATATGAGAAGAATAAAAAGATACATATTTACTTAAAGGGTTTAAATGTTATTTTTCATGTAGAAACAAAATGGCTTCCAGGAATAGAAATTTGAGTTGCTGTATGAAAGGTGATTTTTTTCTGTAGTATTATGTGCTTTGTACATTCAGCATCATTCAAAATCCAAGTCTGTTTTCAATCTAGTAGCATAAAGACATGGGGCAAAATTTTAGTATGGAAATACTAGCATTTGTTAATTATAAAATCATGTAGATTAAGGTAAGATAGTGTTTTGCAAGTACACATGTTTTATAAGATTATTTATTTTAAAAGACTGTTTCCCAACTCTTCTTTTAAAATTTATGAATCTATGAAACATGCCTTCAATAAAACAAATGTTAAGTGCTAGTTAATTTAAATAGATCAAGTTTTTAAAGGTCCAGATATTAAAAAATGATAAACTATAAAGTTAACCTTTGATAATGACATGATTTCCTATATAAAACATTTTCAATACTATTTCCCCAAATAGCTTTCTTATTGCATCAAAATGGGATTTGTCTAAAATGCAACTCCCTAGACCACATTTATTATATAAATCACAGCATACTTGTAGAACATCATTATAAATTTCATCTTATTTCCTTTGAAGCTGCATATGAATAAGTAATGAGACAGAATAGAAAACATACACAATTGCAAGTTTAGATCATTTGCTCAATATGCCCACAGCTAATAGTTTTATTTCCCACAGCATATTTTAGGTTACTGTTTGCTATTTTGTAGAATTTTCCCGTTTATTCTCACATTGAATTTTTGCAGAGGACTAGTTGAAGTAATCAGCTAAGATGGGAGATTTAGGTCTTAGATGGTGAAAATGCAGAATGAGTGATAATGGAAGAAGTAAGCAGGGAGCAACAGAAGATGAGCAAGATAATGGAATAGGGTCCCTGGGGTGAGAAATAGGTCTGCTTTAAGAAGGTTAAAGTGAGACAAAGTACTGAGGCTTCTAAAAATGAACAAAAGGAGAAAATCCAACATGAGTTGACTTGTTCACCTGGTGAATCATTCATGAACAAAGGCTTTTGTGCAGCCTTTTAGAAATGAATATTAGCCATTTAGGAAACAAATCCTACAAACCTGTTCTTTAGTGAATATGTAAGTAATAAATAAATAAAAGGAAAAGTATTTGGATGGCTGAATCCAAACAATAATTAACTGACCCCAATGAATTCTCAAATGCTTCCTGCATCTAGAGAAGTCCTATATATGAATGATATAGACGAATATCTCAGGCAATAGGGAGTAGCATAATGCCATTGCTCACTGCTGTCAAATGAGAGTAGGGTCCACTATTGCTAGGTTCTCTGAAATTTTTTCTAAAGAAATTCTGGAAGTCTATGTTTTTATGTGAAAAATTCCAAACTGCAATGCACTCTATGGAGCACATAAACCATGTTTGCGGGCTAACTAAATTGAATTTAGTACTGTTTCCCATTTTGTCATTGGAGTATTTGGTTTCTTGGTGTTTAATTTCTTCAGTTCTTTATTGTTCATTTGTGGTTTTGCCTTAAGCAATTTTGTCTAGTAGTACTTTGTTTTGTTCATTTTGTTTTAGGGTCTCACTTATGTAGCACTAGCTTGCATGGAACATGCTATGTAGATAACGCTTGCTTTAAGTGCACAGGGATCCACCTAGTTCTTCCTCCAGCATGCTAAGGTTAAAGGAATGTTGCACCATATCTGGCATACTCTGTTTGACTTTTAAACAAGCCATTATGTGGCTGGCTCAGAATTCATTTCTATCTCTAAGTAGTTAACGGAGGAAAGATTTTAAACCCTAGAGAGTGTTGGAGAGAATGCAATAGACAAGCTGAGAATAATACTCAGTAACTGTCCCAGCCACAGCATCTAATAGAGTGGTCGATAAAATTGGAGAGTGAAGGGCCACACTATACGGATGTACTACTACAGAAGGAATATTGTCAAATTGATTATTTTACAGAGAAAAGGATTTTAGATGATGAAGCATGTTGGTCTTGTATGTTTCAGATGAATGAAATGCCCTGAGATAAAATATCTATCATATATTTGCCCTGAAGTGATGTGATGGGAAGTACCAAAGGAAACAAATCATTGGCATTTGGTCTCTCTTCTGTGTTCACTCTGAGCAGCCAGTTGACATGAATATATAGGTCCTGATTTTCATCCCAAAATGGATCTCATTTGTACCTTTTCCATGACTTAATTAGGAAAGACCTAAGCAATTAGTAGTTCTTGGATGCATTAAAGGAACTTCCACATGACTGGCTGTGGATTTCATAATGGACTGCTTTTTTTGTTTTGTTCTTTTATTTACAGTTGCAAATGCAGAAATCACAGGACCCCAACTGTCTTACCCCAGCCCCATTGCCTTTCCTCTTAGACCTCCCTTTCCATTTCTGCGTAACACTAGCCTTTTATTTCTCCTACAGCTCACCCTGGTTGGTGTCACACTGCCTAACATGCTTTTAAACTCCTTTTTAGGGCATATGCTCAGATCCTTACTTTGTGATTTTGTACTTACACTCCTCTCATACCTCAGTGAGTTTAGCAGTTTGTGACTGATAAGAGCCAGAAATGTTTTCCTTCTCAATTAGCGTATTTGCAGTTTAATAGATACTTCATTTCTGGAACTTGCAGGTATGACTAATGGTGGGAAATTCTGGCAATTCTGCAGGGCCTGTGGGAGCCTTTCTCAGGGTGTCACAGTTCCTTGCCTGCAGGTGGGCAGTTGTTCCCTCTAGAAACAAGGCCAAACCTATTGCTGACCTTGAGAAACTAGAGGGGGAATGCCAGCTTAGAATTATGGAAAGGGAGGCTTTGGGTGTCAGGTTAAAGAGTGATTTTCCCCCTTTCTCCTTTATCACTCTTATTGTATCTCTCTGTTCTGTCCATATTCCCGTCGCTGTGTCCTAACCTATGACATGAGACTATCTATTAACCCTGATGGTGACAGCCAGGGTCAAAGAGATCACCAGTTTCTGTCCTAAGAAAATGTTTATGTCTTGTTTCTATGCCCTGCAGGGAGATAAATGAATATTTTTAACTATCCCATCAGCACAAAGGCAGGCTTATTTCTCTCTAAAACCAGAGGCTATGAACATATTCACTCCTGTAGGATGATATCACAAGCAGCTATGCAGGATCACAGGTTAGGGACAGGGTGAACGTGTTAAAGAACACAAGAACAGGATCTGATGAATGTGTAGAATCCTTCTCAGTTGAGCTCTAATGAGAATCATCCAGCACCAGGGGTTTTCAATGACTCTCTTGGCTGGTTTCTCTGACATCGAGGAAGTAGGAGAGTAGGGTATTTAACGAAGGGTTTACATTTTGATTCCCAGGTGTATAGTCAGTGGTATCCCCAGAAATAGAGCTTTCTTGGTTCCATTGCATTTATTTGTAAAAGTTTCATTGACCTTGTTTTGCCTAACTTGAAAACATTGGTTGAGCAAGCAGGAAATAGCCTATCAGGCAACCTTTCTGTAAAACAGAAAGCTGAAGGTTTTGTACGGAAGAATATCCATGAACTAGCATCTAGTCGAGTGGAGGAGTTTCTCATTTCTTGTTTCAGACATTATACATCACGTCTCTTCAGAGCTCACAACAACCTTTTAGCATTGGTGAGATAGTGTCTAGTTTAACAATGGAAATGAGTTAGAAAGTGTAAAACACTCACCTATGGTAACATACCTGGCAAACAGGGGAGCTAAGATTTCATTCCATATTTGTTTGAAATGTTACTCTTTAAGCCCTCTCTTGCAAGCTACCCAGAGAGCTCCTGCATATATGTGTGTTAAGTAAACATCACTAATTGTTCCCCTCACTCCTTTTCTGCCTGCTTTATGCTCTTTGTGTACATACATTTTACACTTCTGTAATTGGTGAGGCTGCAACAGATTTGGATTACAGTCACCTCTTTCTTTCTCTTCAAGGCAGGTTTTCATAGCTCTGTATGATGATAATTTATAATTATCTCAGGTTCTTCTTGTTTACATTTGTCTTCGCAATTTCTTTAAAACACTCCAATATTTGCTGCTTTCCGAGATTCATCATAACACTGAAATACAACCTGTAATTACAGATCTATATACAATGAACTTTGTTGTGTGATTTTTTTTGCTATGTGATTTTGTGTATATGAGCTTGTCATAAAAAAGAACATGCAAGGTATGCCATTTTGCTTTTAATTTATAGGCATAGCAATTGAAATGCAGATAACAACTTTCTCAGTGTTTTAAAGTAACTAAATAATAGCTTTGCAACAAAAACTCAGGGGGTTATTACTTTCTCAAGGCCTGAACCTCTTCTACTATTCGATGCTCATAGAACTACCTAGAGCTCATGATAATAGGATCTGATTTGATTTGACTAGAAATGGTGTTCCTATAGGGAGAAAGAAAATATTCTTATGCTGAACAAAATATATAAAGGAAATAATTTTAAACACACATATATACGAGTAACTTTATAAAACATAGATTTTTTTAAAATTTTTAAAAAAATTATTTATTTATTGCTTCAGGTTAAATCTCCATCATAGTGTCCTCTTTCCACCCCTCCCAGTCCCGCCCTCCCACCCTCTACCCCTTAACCCTTCCATCCCACTCCTCTGGAGTGGAGTGTCCCTACATAACAGTCCCTCACCCCAGTTCAGCAGTCACATGAGAGCCAAGAGCCTCCTCATACACTGGGAACCTACAAGGCATCACCACTAGGGAAAAGTGTCTCATTGACAGGGAGAGAAAACAAACAAAAAGTCTATGTCCATGTTCCCTTTGGTGTTGGTTGTAGTATAGATATCCTGCAATATATCGCTAAAATCCGTGTTTGCTTCTTTTTTTTTCCAATTCACCCAGTTTAGCTGGTAATTCGCTAATATGAGCTGTCACAATTTTCTTTTTGAAGGCACTTAATGCTATTAACGTTCCTCGTAGCACAGCTTTCATTGTGTCCCATAGGTTTGGATATATTGTGTCTTCATTTTCGTTGGATTTTAAGAAGTCTTTGATTTCCTTCTTTATTTCTTCCCTGACCCAGTGGTCCTCTAGTAAAGAGTTGTTCAGTTTCCATGTGAGTGTAGACTTTCTGTTGATTCTTTTGCTATTGAAGTCCAGCTTTATTCCATGGTGGTCTGATAAGATACAAGGGTTATTTCAATTTTCTTGTATCTGTGGAGGCTATCTTTGTGTCCAACTATATGGCCGATTTGGGAGAAGGTTCCGTGAGGTGCTGAGAAGAAGGTGTATTCTTTTGTGTTTGGGTGAAATGTTCTGTAGAGATCTGTTAGGTCCATGCCATATGCGTCCTTCTGAGTCTAGGTTAGCTCACTCAGGATGAGCTTCTCTAGTTCCATCCATTTGGCTGCAAATTGCATGATTTCATTGTTTCTAATAGCTGAGTAGTATTCCTTCGGGTAGATGTACCACAGTTTTTTAATCCATTCTTCAGTTGAGGGACATCTGGGTTGTTTCCAGTTCGTACCTATTACAAAGAAGGCTGCTGTGAACATAGATGAGGAAACTTTCTTGTGATTCGATGAGGAGTCATTTGGATATATACCCAGAAGTGGTATGGCTGGGTCTGGAGGCAGAGCCATTCCAAGTTTGCCAGTTCTGGTGGCACAGGCCAGTAAGATTTGCTGAAGGAGGCAGAGGCAGGAGGATCTCCGAGTTCAAGGACAGCCTGGGCTAAAACATAGAATTTATCTGTGAGAAAAGACCATATATCTCAACCATTTGTTCCATGGTCCCTGTTTCAGAATCAGAAAAGTATGATACACATACAGAATCTAATAATAGTTGTGTGAATTTGAAAGAATTAGCTTATTTTGATGAAACTCCAACATTTATTTTTTACTGAAAATGCTAATATTTTTGTCCTGTTGACTTGAAGAAATTTTGACTAGAAATGCAGACAGTTCTGTTTGGAAACTAACAAGTAACTCAGTGGTATTCTGAAAATGATTATTATCACTGTCTTCAGTATCATTCCTGGAGAGCTTGAAAAGGTGATTGTGGCGATTTTACCACAGTAAAGTAGTCCAACACATAATATAATATCATATAAATGGTTATTATCACTAGAGTGCTTCAGTTCCAGAAGATGTATTTTGAAAACAAGGAAGTTGACTAGGGACTATGAAATACTCAAGCAAAATGCTGCATAGGTAAGTATTTAGAGTCAAAGTATTTCATCAAAGGAGATGCAATCTCATGAAGTAATTTGTCAATTAAGAAGGTCAGAGGAAATTTTGTTGTTCATATAAATGAGTTTTTGCAGGCAGCAAAGACATTTCAATGATGTGGGAGGCAAGAACAAAGGCTGGTAAAAGAAAGCTGAGGTGAAAATTAGTCCTGAGGATGAGCATGTATGTAGAGGAGACTGGCCCTTTCTTATCTAGCAACTCCTTATGTCATTATGATTCACCCCTAGTGGTTTATAAAGACAGTTAAATGTCCTCTTTTGGCTGTCAAAGAGGAAGCTGATCTGGAAGTTTGAATCTATAAATCATTTCTTTGTACCAAATGTACTTTATAACCTAAGCGTCTCTGATTTGGCACCATGCTCCACTGGGGATACGGAAAAGCAGCTGAAGTGATGAGCTGTATAGACACAGGTCAGGAGTAAAAAAAAAAAATGTTGATTTCTTACTAGGCCACACCTTTGACCTTATTACCCAGGTTAAGCATTTACTCACTTATGTGTCAGGAATATAGTAGTCATTTAGTGTGTTTGGATACTTTACACTGGAACTTATCTATACTATGTGATACCTCTACCTATGTTGTGGCAAGACACAAAACAGCAGAAACAATGTTATTCACATGTTTCTGGATCACCCCCCTGAGTCATTTGCTCAATAGTAATAGCTAAGGTACCGTAGACTCATCATTAATCCTGCCATAATAGTTGCATGAGAAATAAACGTTTTTCCAACTTATTCTGATAAAAAGATATTTTAGTGGACAGAGACTGTAGTTCAGTTGGTATACTATGTGCTTAGCATGTACAATGGGCTAAGCTCAATTTCAAGTACTGTATAAACCAGACATGGTGATGCAGGCCTATACTTGGGAGCACCTTTAGCTACACAGCAAGTTTGAGGCTAACCTGGGATATATGAGTCCCCATTCCCCAAAAAGACATTCAAAATTATATTTTAACTATCTAGACTCTTCTCTACCAAAATTAAACATTTGTTTGTATTTTATATTTGCATATTATATGAATAAAATTGTTTTTATGATTCAGCTGAACTTAGCTCCTCACTAGTACATAAACTACAAAGTGAAAAGACCATTTTAGGGTAAGTGAACAAACATTTATTATTTAATGCTATGATAATAAAAATAATGAATTTAATATTCTTTGTGTTTATGTGTCTGTAGTGAGCATACATGTGTGTGTATATTTGTTTACCTGTGTGTGACCATTCATGTGGACACTCAAAATTGCTTTTACCAACCACTGCCCACTTTATTTCTTGAGGCAGAGTTTTCCCATGAATCTGAAGATCTCCCAGTGAGTCTAGATTGCCAATTTTCCTCTAGAGTATTGGGATTACAGGTGACCTCCCCACTCTGCCAAGTTTGTTTTGTTTGTATGTTTGTTTTTGTTTTTTGTTTTTAAACATGAGTTCTGAGAATGTATACCTCAATAATACAGTGCTTGCCTTACATGCCTACGTCTTGAGTTTCCAGTCCCAGTAACCCGCTAAAAAGAAAAGAAGTGAAAAGAAAAATAGCAGACTATGTTTGGGGAACTATTTACTTGAAGCACAATAATATATAAGTTGGATTATGAATAGTGTGAAAGGTACATCTTAGGTGAAGATCAGGTGAAATATTACAGAGAGAATGGCTTATAATGTTAAAGGCTTGAACTAAAGGTACAGTGAAAAAATACACAAAAATTACAGATTGAAAAGATTTTCAGATACACAAATGACTATACTTTCTCATATTGATTTGTGTGGGGTTCCTTTGTTTTATTTTGTTTGTTTGTTTAGTAATGGGATGTACAATAGTGGATTTTGCTGAAATGGAGAAGACTGGGAAAAACTAGAATTTGTGGAGAGTTTCAAGAATTCTGTGTTAGCCATGTTTTATTTGAGATAACTACTAGATACTTTCTAGAGCGCATTGAGTAGACTGTTAGAAATATGAGTCTGGCATTCAGTGAAAAATCTGGGTTAGAGTTGTACATTTTGGAGTAGTCTGCATGGTGTATAGGGCAGGATACAATGAAGTACTAAATTGTGTGGGACAACTGATGGTTGCTATAGGAGATCAATGCAAACTGCGACTCCTGGGCCCTATGTTACAGACCTTCACAAGAATCATGGCAATGCAAGAAATCCATTCGTCATGATTTTTCCATAGGTCATCAAATCATTAAATATCAAGCATGATGTCTGTACCTGCATTTTGCTGATATGTGGGGTAACTTTCTGTATTTAGCTGACATTTGAATTGTTAGAACTATAGAAATATAACTTTGCTCATGCTGAAAACCAGCGACTATTAGATAAGCTGGGGACCTATTAGTCACCATAAAGACATCATTTCTAGATTTGCCATCTCCTGAACAGTAAAGTCCCCAATTTATAGGTAGAGAATACTAATACTGGAGAGGTTCTTCAACTTACACAATGCCACACAGCAAGTAAAGTGGGACTTAGTTTTAGCACCACAGCTTAAGACAGGTGACTCAGTGCTTCCTTTAGAATTCTATCAGCATCACAGGTCTTTTATATTGTAATAAAAAAAAAGTTGTAAAAATATGCTGCTGCATATGCTATCTATTGAATAAAAGCCTACGAGACAAGATTGTTACATGGTTTCTGCCACTCTCTTATGGTGAGCACACACAAATTCCTACTAGGATGCTCAATTCTTGCTGAAGGCTAGCCTGAACTAGTAGCTACTGCTGTCAAACACTGTACTTCCTACCAAGAGGAGGGCAACTCTTTTGTCTCTGCCAGTCATCTCATATTAGGAACTCTAGAACAATAAGCTTGATTTAACATTAGTTCTAAGGATTTGAACTCATGTCTGCATGCTTGCAGGACAAACACCATACCCACTGAGCCATCTCCCCACCCCAAACGTTTTTTTACTCATTAACACGTAAAGGCTAAGAATTAGTTTCAAGAGTGGAAAATAACAAGGAATTACTTTGATGAGCATATGATGGTCTGAGCTCCTCCTGTAAATGAGACAACACAAGGCCAAATACTGCATGGCACCAACTTATATGTGACACTTCCCAGTGCTTTGCTGCTTTCTATAACTTACTACCACTTCACAGTGTCCTACTTAGTTCAGAGTTTTGCCTTGGAGGATTTTTATATGTTAAACTTAATCAATATCTTCATTATAATTGAAATGTTTAAGTCAAATTAATTTAAAGCCTTCAGAGAGTTCTGCTGATCTAATTTATAAAAGTCACTCAGGCAAAGCTGTGGAAGAACACGAGGTTTTTGGTATTTTCTAGAAATTATTAGCTTATGTTCTTTAATATGTCTGAGAATTTATATCAAAGGAGGACAATTTTCAAACTAACCTTAGCAGGCCTCATATTTATCTTCTTTTAATTAGTTAATAAACCAATTTTCTAATCCAAAATTTTTTCATTCTTAAAGCCTACAGGTTTCCTTTGCATTTATCTGGACGAGAAGATCATGTCAAAATCTCTTTCATGAACATTAAAGCTAATTAGAAGGAAGAGAGTAAGGTCTCTTAGTAGGGAGAGAGCCAGAAGCAGAACGGAGAGACCACAAGTGTGAGAAAATGGAGTAGCACAGTATTGAAAGTAACAATTTTATTTCAAACCAAGGGGGAAGATTTCCAAATTTCTCTAATTCACTACTTTTCCACCTATTTATATGTGTTAGTCTTCTAGAGTTTCTGGGAGATTTTTGAGATGATAAGGTACACAAAACCTATTTCTATCATTGGCATTGTCTTTATGGTTATTATTTATCATTCTTACTACTGGTGCTTCTGTTAGTATGATTACCACTGCTGCTGGTACCATTATTGATCTGCTGGACAGGAGAGACAAAGCCCACTGGACTTAACCATAAATGAAGTAAGTTCAAAAGCAAAAAGGGAAAAACAAACTTGAGATAAAGACAAGCTGACATAATGTATTAAATAATATAATAAATTCAGAAATCTTAAATAACCTACTGAATAAAAACAGTACCTTATTTGAGTATAGAAAATATGTTTTTCTGAGTACAAATCTTGGGCAAAAACACCCTACTCTTTCACTAAATTATCCTATAAATTCTAACAAAGCAGAAAACCTATCCATGTTCTCTGTTTATGTTATGACTACTTAATCACTGTGCTTGATACTGAGTGAGAGCTTAATGAATGTTAAGTGAAATGATGGGATCCCTGAAGGTAAATATATATTACATAATTGTTATTGTTTTCCTATATGTGTATTCATTCATTTGTTAAAGAAATACTTGGGCTCCTTCTGTATGATGAATTGGTCCAAGCCCAGGGAATATGTTGATAAGCAAAATCACACACATCTCTTCTCAATAAGAGCTTAAAAGCTATTGGAGAAGGTAATCATGTAAATAAACATGAAGGTTTAATTATGAAAGTTCTATGGCTAAAGGAAGTATATGGACTAATATTGCATATAATTGGATTATTTGACTTAATTATGGAGATCAAGGAGAACTTCACAGATGAAATCAAATGAGCAAAGACACAAAAGATAAGTGAGAATCTGCTAGAAAAATAAGGAAAGGGGCATGGCTTTCGGAACAAAGGGATCATCAAGTGCAAGTGTGTCCAGTGAACAGATCATGGTAAATACTGGCATCTATGATAAAAGTAACTGCAACTGCTGGAATAAGTGAGTGGATACTGTAAGAACAAGCTAATACTGGAATGTTGTTTAGAAAATAGGTGATATGGAACCTATCCTATGAGTATTGGAAGCCATTAAATGACTTTAAGGAAGGATGCAGTTGACTTTAGTGTGGAGAATGGTTTTGAGGAAATCCCAAATAGATGTACCTTTTCTAGCTTATGCTAGAAGTAATAATAATTTTTAGTATGATAAGAATCATGACCTTGGAGACAAGTAATTATATTTGAGGGGTGGCAAGGAAAAGAACAATCATTACTATTTTGTGTTGTATTAGATATAACCATGTGTTGTCTTGACTTATTCAATTTTGTACATGTGTGCTTATGTTTGTGAGTACAGATACACACAATCCATACTATTAGAAGTTTGATGTGTAGAAGCTGGATGGAAGCTGGAATGCATGGAAGTTGAATGACAACTCTCAGGAGTTGATTCTGTCTTGCCACTTTACAGAATCTGGTTATCAAACCCAGGTCCTCAGGTCTAGAATGAGTATCTCTACGTGTTAAGCCTTCTCATTGGACCTTTATTTTCCTAAGTGATGCTTAGGCCTTTTTTTCCTTTCAGTGTGTATATTGTGATTTTTAAGGAAAAGAGACTAGGTATGGCAAGGTTCATTCAGCCAAAGATAATTTTATGTGCTATTATGTGCCAATTACCATGCCGGATGTTGGAGAGTCAGCAAGGAATCAATTATGGTTGATATCCATAGGAAGCTCACAGTCAACCAGGGAGGAAAATATAGAAAATTACCAGGCAGTTGCAGTATAATAGTAAACTCTTAAGATAGGTATATCCCCACGGTACTGGAGAATTCAAGGGCAGGAAAATATCCTAGAAAATGGACTGGGCTATGGAATAGAGGGACCATTGAAGAGAGAGAAAAAGCTATTATGGACTTACAGTTTAATAACCCATGCATTTGTTACACCTGTCTACTAGACAATAAGCACAGAAAAGAAAAATGCATTTTTTTTCATCTTCTGCTTAGTATAATGATCAATTTGGCTGTCTGTTACATATGGCAGAGTCAAGAGTCAACTTCCACTTGTCACTAGATGATATCTCATCACTTGCACAACAATTGTTGTGTTTGGAGATTTCAAATATAATATACACAATGGTCCAGAAACCCTCATTGATTAAGTGGTACTTAATAAGAACTTGACAGAAGTGACAGAGTCAGCAATGCTGATATCTCAGGGATGATATTTATGGATAGAAAGTTGGAAAATGCAAAAGCCATGGGTAGAAAAATACTTTAGATTACAAGGAACATCAAGGAAGCCAGAGTGACTGAATCTGAAGAGAGAGAAAATTAGGAGATAAGATCAGAAACATAGTGAAGGTAGGATTTCAGATCTTGCAAGTGTGTATACTATTGTAAGAATCCAGGCATTTACTCTTAGCTAGAAAGCTATTGGCAACTTTTGAGGAAATGTTTAAAATGATCTATTTGTATGGATCTCATTGGATCCTGGATTGAAAATACACTGAAGAGAGTAAGGAGTAGGGTAGAGAGACCAATTAAGAGGCTCTTTCTAAATGGAATATGAGGGTGCCCTGAAAAAGAAAATTATGTTTATATTTTAAAGATAGATCCAGTAGGTATTTTGGTATACGAAAAATAAAGATGAGATGTATTTTGATCACAAGAGATTGATTTGTTCCATATTTGATAAAACACATGTAGATAAAGTGGTTAAGTATAGAGTAGAATTTTTTTTAAGCTAGCATTGTCATTGTACAGTATTTTGCTTAGGAACTGCATCTACAGATTTTATTTTCAATTTAATGCTCTACTATGAATTGTACCTATAGATTAAAATGCTTAAGAAAAAGTTACTAAAAATTAATAATAGCAAACACATTGTACGCACAACTTTTGAAACCTGTGATTTAACTAGAAGAAACAGCAACAAAAAACTAAGTTTATCAACATATACTTACAGAAAGTTTCAAATACTCAAACAGAACTTATAGTATTATCATATTTAGATTTTTAAAAGGCTAATCTAGATTGAAATGGTCTCTATTTTATTACTTTCTTTTAAAATTTTTATTACTTCATTTTTGAGATTATAATATAATTAATAATTTCCCCCTTTCCTCTCGCAAAATCCTCCCATATACTTTTCCTTGCTTGATTTCAAATTCATGACCCATTTTTATTAGTTGTTGGTACATGCATATATAACATACACACACACACACACACACACACACACACACACACACACACACACA
>CAJQZJ010035351.1:1718562-1743755 GCA_907164525.1 Lophiomys imhausi | reverse complement strand
ACACACACACACACACACACACACACACACACACACACACACACACAAACACAAAACCTAAATACAACCTGTTCAAAATGAATAACATTACACATATATTTGTTTTCAGGGCTGACCATTTGGTATTAGATAACCAATTGTTGTTCTCTTTCCTGGGGAAGATTTTTTTCTCCAAGTCTCAGCATTTGTTTCTTGCCTGTAGTTCTTTGTGCTGGGTTGAGGCCTTACAAGCTTTCCCCCAGTAATGTTAACATGCCTATCATTGTTTTTCTTATTCATATAATGGTTAGGCAAACATGTTGGTGGGAGTTTATGGATGTAGATTTCATATTACCAGAACACAGTTTCATGGCAAACTCCCTGATCCTCTGGCTCTTACAATTTTTCTTTCTCCTTTTCCACAATAAAACCAACAGATTTTGATATATTAAGCAATATGGAAAATGAGTTATAAATTATTCTAAATATTTTGGCTTGTATAACTAGAAGGACAGAGTGGCTAATTATTGAAATGAAGAAGACTAGACCTCAGTAGTTTCTTTTAGTTAATGGTGCATTTGAAATTTTTTTTAGGTGTCATACATTTGAAATATTGGATATGCAGTGGTGTATATGAATTAAATGGGAAAGACTACTAAAGAAAAATTACTTTGCAAGCAAACAACATATGTAAGTGATAAGAAAAATCTATGAGCTCAACTGAAGAGTTAGAAACATAGTGATGACAAGTTGACAAAATCTTTATCATACAAGATCAAATCCATGTTTCATTTTCCTATCCTACACTGTTTTCTCAGGTTCTTGCCCTTGAGACTATGTGTTTCCCCATTTTTTAAATTAATTTTTTTAAGTTACATCTCCATCAAAGTCCCCTCCCTAACTATACTACAAAAAACTCCACCCAGCAGAAGTGACGGAACCTATTGCTTGTTAGTGGAACTCCTTACTCTAGCTGGACTACCATATCAAGCTCCAGTACAAGAGGCATTCTTAGTCCTCATGTGACTGATGTACTTAGGGTGTTTGGTATGTGGGGGCTTCCCTCATCTGAGTAGGAGAGGATGGAGATCAGGAAGAGGGAGGTAGGAAGGAAAAACTTAGTTTGTTGTGTACTTGGTATTTTCCTAGGTAATAAAATCTGAACACAAATAAGATATTGTGTCTGTTTCCAGGGACTATATGGTCTAATAGAAAAATGAGTTACATTACTAATCATAATTCAACTCATATATTGACACACTAGAGACAAGTATAAAATATTATATAAGCATAGAATTTACCTTGGTTAGATGTAGTGAGGGCTGATAGAAGATTTGTCAAAATGGATGACTATTGACAAAAACATTTCAGTGAGGAGTTAACATCTAGGAAACAACAGATCAACATGTCCAGAAATACTTCATAAAGCTTAAGTATCCATTCATTGTTTTAAAAAATGATTGTAATTTATTAGGCAGATAAGTTAGAGAAGACACAGCGTAAGAAGCAAGTATCAGTTCATTCAGGATCTTAGATAGCATGCAAATTATCTTGGAAATGACTGGTAGTCATTGAAGTCTTTTGAGTCAAGTGAACTTTTTATTTTAGAGAAGCTTATGGTGACAGAGTGGGAATAGATAAGAGAAACAAAGCAAGTAACTTCTGGTTTCTTATATGGGTAAGGGAATTGATGGTTTGAACAAAGCTTCCTAGATCACTGATGATCCAGTCAGTAGAACAGTCAGAGTTTGTTGCTCAAATATGATTTCAAGTTGAATGTCTTGGCACTAGAAAGGTGAATCCTGAATATCTGTGTAATTCATTAACAATTGATAAACTTGTATTTTCCCTTTTAAGTGAACCATCCAAGTTTATAACATTTCACTTTCCCAACAGGAACATTTCTTTTTTGCTAGGGCAGAAGTGGGACCAAGTGCTGGGGACACATGTCTTTGAAGGACCATCAAATCAGATCTACCCTCTACTCTTAGTCCTTCACAAAATCTTTTGAAATATAGTGAGTTATTATATTTGGTACTGAATCACTACTTGTCAATGCCTCTTACCCAGACCAGGATGCTTGAGACCTGAGTCCACTGGGCCTTTACACAAAATTTTGTGCTTTCTATTCTAAATGCTATTCTGACAAAATAGCTAGATTTTTTGATTAGAGATATATCTTTGCAATGACAAAAAGAGTGCCTATAGCACTTAACTACTGACTATTAATTATTTGAAGGAAAAGAAACTCAAGGTAGAGTTAAACTTTAATGTGAGGAATTATATCCTACTGAATAATAATTTTCTTCAAATAATCATAATGTGTTTGTGACCACATCACAAAAGTCACCAGGAATATAAGCCCCAATTATAAATGGTAACCTTTGAGTTTTGATTAAAAACTCATTACTGAATTAATTCAGCTTTTATTAAGAAAAACTAAAACACTCATGTGAATTTTGATATTTGAATTTATCAACTTGAACCAAGTGAAAAATCCAGACAGCAAAAAAGAAGTGTACATTGAAAAATATCCTTTATTTTTCTAACCAACCACATTTAATAGGTTTTCCATTTTCTTGTGTAACCTTCCATAATCATCATATTGTATGGAATTATAGTTATCTCTGCAGATCACAGGAACTTTCCATGGGATCTATAAATTTAAAATTATTTAGCTAGCAGTGCTTATAGAAGTAACTTCAATATTCACAAACACTATGTTTTGAATATGGAAGAAAAATAAAAATATGTCAACATTTAGTGGATATACATGTCTTAGTGAAGTAGTGATTTCTAAGCAACCCATGAATATTAACACAAATAATGCATAAGTAAATACCCATTCAAAGAGCAACATTTGCCAATGGATTTTAATGAGGCATGATATAAAAAGTTACTGTGATGGAGCTGTAACTTGAAGCAATAAATAAACAAAAAAATCCCAACAATAAATATTTAAAATGAAAAGATACAAAAAAATTATTATAATATCAGATTCCACATTTCAGCTCATTCTTAAGATGTTATTACTTACTCTACCATGTGTTATATCAAAGATCACCCACACTTTTTTTGAAAAGTTTAATAATCCCTGCATTTGCAACTACATATCTTAGGGCCACATTTTTTCATATATTTCCAACAAAAATGCATCACAGAAGACTGATCAAATATGAAAATTCATCTATCGTCTAACAAGCCAGGTATTAAACAAATTTTTACAAGTGGAAAACAATAGCAATCTTCTAATTATCTGCTTTGACTTTGAAAAGGAAGATTTTGCCCTTGAAAAAAATATATTCCTGACATTATACTATATGTTTTTGTTATTAAATGTGTTATTAAATATTTTTTTTAATTTTCTCAGTTTTAATTATTAAGACAATACGTATAATACATAAAAACTCCTTGGGAGCCTAAATCTTTCTCTTTTATTTATTTATTCACTTTACATCTCAATTGCAGCCTCTTCCCTCCTATCCTCCCATTACCATCCTCCCACCCTTTTTCCCCATTCCCTTCTACCCTTCTTCTCATAGACGGGAACCCTTCTCCCATACCAACTGGACAGGCACTTCAAATTGAATCAGGACTAAACACATCCTCTTACACTGAGGCCACACAAGGCAGCCTAGCTAGGAGAAAGGGATCCAACAGCAGGTGAAAGAGTCCATGTCAGGGACAGATCTTGCTCCAATTGCTAGGGGACCCAGGTGAAGACCAAACTGCCCATCAGCTATATAAGTCTAGGGGGCCTAAATCCAGTTCATGCATGCTCTTTGGTTGGTGTTCTGTCTCTGTGATCCCCCTTGGGCCCAGGTTGGTTGGCTCTGTAGGTCTTCTTGTAGAGATCTTGTCCCCTCCTCATCCTTCAATCCTTCCCCTAACTCTTTCCAAGACTCCAAGATCTCCATCTAAAATTAGACTGTCCTTCTCAGCATCTGTTTTGATCTGGTGCTGGGTGGAGTCTCTCTATCCATGGTGATAGAAAGTTTTCTGATCGGGCATCCATGATATTTTACAGACTGCAAGATATCTGCCCAGGCCTTTCTGGCTTTTAAAGTCTCTGTTGAGAAGTGTTGTGTAATTCTGATAGGTCTGCCTTTATATGTTACTTGGCCATTTTCCCTTGTAGCTATTAATATTCTTCCTTTCTTCTGTACATTTAGTTTTGTGATTGTTATGTGGTGGGAGGATCTTCTTTTCTGGTCCAATGTATTTGGTGTTCTATAAGCTTCTTTATGTTTATAGGCATCTGCTTGTTTTAGTTAGGGAATTTTTCTTCTATGATTTGGTTGAAAACATTTTCTGAGCCTTTAAGCTAGGAATCTTCTTCTATTCCAACTATTCTTGAGTTTGGTATTTTCATAGCATCCCAAATTTCCTGGATGTTTTGTGTTAGAAACTTGTTAGATGAAGCATTTTCTTTGACCAATGCATCAATGTCTTCTATCATATCTTCTACACCTAAGAGTCTCTCTTTTATCTCTTGTATTCTGTTGGTGATGCTTGTGTCTGTAGCTTCTGTTCTTTTACCTAGGTTTTACATCTCAGGATTCCATCACTTGCGTGTGTATGAGCATATGTGCACGTGCTTACTCATATTATGGTATACATGTAAATGTTACATAAGAACCTGTGGAAGTTGGTTCTTTCTTTCTATCATGTGTCCCTGGGATAAAACTCAGGTCATCAGGGTTGATGTTAAGTAAGCATTTTTACCTACTTAATCATCTTACCAGCCAAAAGACCATCTTCAGTTTTTAAGAAGAAAAATTTTCATGGAACCAAATAGGTCAATGATTGCTGCAATGTAAAATAACTAGTTATTTAAAATTTTGAGTTATTTGTAGAGGCTACATATTTATCTCCTGGCAGATGTATAACACAAAGATTTCTCCCCATTTTATAGACTGCTTCTTTACCTTGCTTATTATTTCTTTTTCCATGCAGAAGCTGTGAAACTTTATGTCATTCCATTTATCTGTCCACAGAATTCTTTCTCATGCTACTAGAATAATTTTTAAAACAATCCTTGCCTACCTTACATATTATTTTTTCTATTTCTCTTCCTTTCCACATATTCTCACCTTCTCCTTTCATATCATATGAACTTTATTACTGTCTCTTTCTTATGTACCACTCTATACTTTCCCCTTCCTACTTTAATGACCTATACATAAAAATATATATTCTACACTTGAGAGGAAACATGCATAATGATCATAGGTTCCATCCATTTTCCTGAAAATACGTTGATTTTATTCTTGTTTATGATGTACTAAAATTCCATTATGTTTATGCTGCATGTTTTCTTGTCTATTCTATACATCTATTGATGGAATCTAGGTTTGTTCTATTTCCTGGTCATTGTGAATAAACCAGGAATAAACATGTGTATAGCATTATCTCTATATTCTGGTGACTTAGAATCATGAGTGTCCATCTAGGAATACTATAGCCAGGAAGAGGGATAAGGAATCAAATGACAGGAAATGGGAGCAAGTATAATTATAAATTCATATGGCAATAAATATATAAATGTATACTGGTTATATATAAATGTATCACTGAATTTGGGTATGTATGTGCCCATATATTTATTTTTATATACTCAGGCATGATTTTCCAACGGTCATTATGATGTATTCTTTCAGAATTAACATTAATTGAATATCATTCCATATGAGAAATGTTAGATAATTTTGAATGTTGCATAATACTCTAGTATATAGAGAGAATGATACTTTCATCAACATGTGAATGCATGCACAAGATATATGAAGTGGAATTACTAAACAAAATAATAAATGTGTTATTTAGCTTGGTATGGGGGCACACACCTTTAATTTTAGCACTTAATTGTCATTCTGCGTCTTCTGGGGAGCTTGGTCCTTGTCAGGTACCAAGCTTGAAGTGCATACTTCTCTGCTGGAAGGTCCAGGGTCTGTTGGTTTCTGGGAAGAAATGGATAAAACATGGAATGAGATCTGTGTCACAGGATATCTGGTCCAACCTGAGAGGCAGTAGAATGGATTTGATACACAACAAAGTGTTGCAGCCAAGACAGAGAGCTATAAGCATGCAGGAGAGGAAGACTCCCTCTGCCATGCAGCATAAAGTCATATCCCTTTTGGCTTAGCTGCTGGACCTAGGCTGGGAAGCAGCAGGGAGTTTCGAGCTCCTGAACTGAGCCAAGTGGTGGCTGGAGCCCCACTTGGCTTGGGCAAATCTAGCAACTGCTTTGGGAACAAGCAACAACCACCATTCCAGATGAGTACGGCAGTGGACAGCACAGGAGAAGGAGGTAATTCACACCAAGGGTGGCCAGATCAACTGGTGACAGTGATCAAGACTTTAGCCTGACCTGCAGTAGTAGTGCTGAGGATGCAGAGGCAGAAACTTGTGCCCCTAGTGCCTTGAAGTGAGCTCGGGCTGTGGGCAGCAAGAGCCTGGCTAGACAGGCAGATCGAACAATACATTCTTCTGAGGAGTAGAAGAGGTTTTAGGGGTGAGTACAGCATGGGAGAAGGTGGTAATTCACACCAAGGGTGGCCAGATCAACTGGTGACAGTGATCAAGACTTTAGCCTGACCTGCAGTAGTGGTGCTGAGGATGCAGAGGCAGAAACTTGTGCCCCTAGTGCCTTGAAGTGAGCTCGGGCTGTCGGCAGCAAGAGCCTGGCTAGACAGTCAGATCGAACAATACATTCTTTTGGGGAGTAGAAGAGGTTTTAGGGGTGAGTGTGTTTGATTGGCTGGGGCTAGGAATGCCAGGAAAGCTTCAGTTATATGCAGCAGCATAGACCTTTCAAAAGAAGGGGAATGAACTGCCTAATTAACCTATAGGCAGTGGATGGGGAAAGAATGACAGCAGGGACCTGTGTCAAAGGTTACACTCTAAGTATGGTTAGAGCTATGGGCAAAAATCATTGGCTGAAAGGTAAGGTACTAAGATATCTCATAAGCAATGGGGATGCATTTCCAGGAATCCCAATTGCTCACTGAATGAGTTTCTTATTGAGAGAAAGGATTGGACTTGTAATTTCCCTGGGGGCTATATGACATTGTTCAGATGAAAGGTGTGGAGTTTCCCACATTAGTCAGTGAAGAAGGAACCCAATGGAGAAAGCTAGTCTGCCCTTTAGCACCAAGCTCAGGGACTTTTCAATAATGTCAGTCTTCCACTTTAACAGCAGGATATCCCAACACTTAGGAGGTAGAAACAGGTAAATCTCTGTGACTTTGAGCCCACTCTGACATGAATAGTGAGTTCCAGGATAACCAAAGCTACATGGTGAGATCAGGTCTCAAAAACAAACAAACAAACAAACAAAACCTTAAAAATAATTGCTAACTTTTCTCTAAGTTTATACTCATACCAACAGTTTCTATAAATAACAGCTTCCTAAAATCTTTGTCAGTATAACTTTTCCTCAAACTCTTTATTCTTTCCCAAGAAGATCAGGGAAAATTTTTTACCTTATTTATCATAGAACCTTTAGTGCTAAATACTTTCCCACTATTGAAAAGAGATATTATTTTATTTTTCTGTGATCTGTATGTTTTCACTTATTCAAAAAGGAATTAACATAGACAACCTCTAAATTAAAGATTAAATTTGTATAGATAATCTCTATATTTCTAAATATAATTTTAAAATAATATAAAACTTTATTTTTTGATAGAATGCTCCTAAGAAATGAGATCGGTATCTGTTTTGATGTGCTGCTGGGTGGAATTTCTCATAGGATAATTATGCTAGCTAGGCTCCTGTTACTTTGGCTCTATGGGCTGTAGGATTGTTATCCTGTATTATATGGCTAACATCCAGTTATAAGGGAATACATGCAATGTGTATATTTCTGGGTCTGGGTTAGCTCACTCATGATAAGATTTTCTAGCTCCATCCATTTGGTTCCACATTGCATGATTTTCTTCTTTCTGTTAGCCGAGTAGTATTCCATTATCTAAATGTGCCACAGTTTTTTTTTAACCATTCTTTGATTGAAGGGCATCTGGGTTGTTTCCAGTTTCTACCTATTACAAATAAAGCTTCTATGAACACTGTTGAGTCAATCTCCTTGTGGTGTGGTGAGGAATCTTTTGGATATATGCCAGGAGTAGTATGCCTGACTCTTGAGGTAGAGATAATTCCAAGTTTTCAAAGATATCACCACATTGATTTCCATAGTGGTTGTACAAGTTTGCACTCCCACCAGCAATGGAGGAGTGTTCCTCTTTCTCCACAACCTTGCCAGCATGTGCTGGCATTTCAGTTTTTGATCTTAGTCATTTTGAAAGTATGAGATGGAATCTCAGAGTCATCTTGAGCTGCATTTCCCTGATAACTAAAGATGTTGAGCATTTTTTCATGTGTCTCTCAGCCATTACAGATTCCTCTTTTGTGAATTATCAGTTTAGCTCTGTTTCACATTTTTTAATTGGATTATTTGGTTTCTTGGTGTTTTATTTCTTAAGTTCTTTGTAAATTTTGGATATTGGCCCTGTGTCAAATTGGTTGGTGAAGATCTTTTCCCAAAGTGTAGGCTATTATTTTTTCTAATGACATTGTCCTTTGCCTTACAGAAGCTTTTTAGTTTCATGAGGTCCCATTTATTGATTGCTGGTCTTAGTGCCTGAGCTATTGGGGTTCTTTCTGTTCAGGAAGTTGTCACCTGTGCTAATGAGTTTGAGGCTTTTCCCCACTTTCTCTTCAATTAGATTTAGCATTTCCAGTTTTATGTTTATGTCTTTCATCCACTTTGACTTAAGTTTTGTGTAAGTTGGTAAATATGGGTCTATTTGCATTCTTCTACATGTTGACATCCAGTTTTAAAATAGCACCGTTTGTTGGAGATACTTTCCTTTTTTCCATTGTAAAGTTTTGGTTTCTTTGTCAAAAATGAAGTGGCTGTAGGTGTGTGAGTTTATTTCTGGGTCTTTGATTCAATTCCATGGATCAATGCCCATTTCTATGCTAGTACCATGCTGTTTTTATTACTATTGCTCTACAATACACCTTGAAATCAGGGATGGTGTTGTGTCCATATATTTTTGTATTGTATAGGATTATTTTAGCTATTTTGAGTTTTTTGTTTTTCCATATAAAGTTGAGAACTGTTCTTTCTAAGTCTGTAAAGAATTGTGTTGGTATTTTGATAGTAGTTGCATTAAGTTTTTATATTGCCTTTGGTAGGATGACCATTTTTATTATGTTGATTCTACCTATCCATGAACATGGCATATCTTTCCATCTTCAAGGCAGAATGGAGAAACCTGTTGAGGTCAAGATCAACACATGAAGATCAACAGAACCAACTAACTTAGACCCCTAGAGGCTTATAGCAACTGAAACACTAAACAAAATAAGAAGAATAAAAGCTTAGACTTGATCTAGACCACCCTATACAACTAAAGAGGGTAGGCCAGTTGGTCCACATACAGATCCCTTAACAAGTAGGGGTGGGGCAGTCTCAGTCATGAACTTTGTTACCTCTTAATGGGACAATTTGCCATAGTGAATCTGTCAAGTTGGACCCCAGAGCAAGAGGAAGCTCTTACTCCTCATGTGACTGATGAACTGAGGGGGGCTGATATTTGGGGGCCCCCACATTAGAGGAGTAGGATGGGTGGGAAAGAGTGTAGTAGGTAGGAGGATGGGACCAAGAGGGGAAGATGGAGGGGGGCTGTAATTGAGATATAACTTGAACTGATAAACATATAATAAAATAAAATAATAAAAAATAGAAATGTACCTCAAAAATAGAAACAGTACCTCAAACTTTAATGAATATTTCTACTCTCACATTCAGCCTTAAAACATTATAAGATATGTTTGAGCTAAGCAAGAAAGTTAGGGTAGCAAGTACACAACATAGGCACTGAACTATTAATAATATAACTAAATCTAGAAAGTTGAGCAAAAGATGTAATGGTATATCAAATTGTTTGAAATGTTAATGCAACTAAAGCTAGAAAGTTGAGCAAAAGTTTTTGTAATGGTATATCAAACTGTAAAACAAAACAAAATAAGAAACAATGCATTTTAGTCCTCAATATAAGTGATATGCTATTTCCTTTACCTATTCTTTGTTGAAAATTAAGAAGAATGATATTCTTATATTCATCATCACTTGCCACAGTGGTCAAACTCCTCAGTATCTTGCTTTATATGTTTACCAGAATTCTACTTTTTGAACCCAAGGCAAAGAGAATTTTCTGTATACATTTTGTTAAATATCTTGAGCTTATCCATAATTAGAGTATTTTGAGAAATAAATCTTTCTTGGCAAGAGATGGGAAAGGCTTTGGATTTCCTACCTTGTTAATGCGATGAGACAGATCACTCTAATTAGTTGCAAATATTTTCTAAAATAACATTCTAGCCTCATGCTTGCCTTATTTGTGTTCAGTTGCTTGTTGCAATTTAATTAGCAGACTACACTGAAATTAAATATAGTGGGTAAAAAAAGAGTCTCAGGAACAAATAGGACAATTAGAACTACTACCTTTTAATATTCTGTCTCCTGTGCTTATTTTGAAAAAACAAAACTATGTAAACCTCCCATTTTTTTCAAAAATAGTAAATCTAATAAAAAGATAGATGCTTGACATTTGTTTCTGTCTGATTTGTATAGGGTTAGTTAGTTATGTGTGCTGATATGGAAATATTTACTTACTTTAATAATGAGTTATAAGAGAGTGAACTGATTGATCACGAAATCAACTACTAATGGTCTACTATATATTCAATCCTGTGTCAGATGCTGAATAAGACATGTCACCTATTTTAAAGGAAATAATGAAAGGGGAAAATCATTACATGTGTTACCAGGGGCAATTCTAGATCCTGTTGTAGGAGAGGGAGAATGGAGGTTTATGTCTCCAGGTGAAAAGGCATAAGACCCTGGACACATCTTAGGCCATAAAACAAATACACCAAGACCTTTTAATATTTCAAATACTCAAGTCTGTTCAGTCCTACATAGGAGAGAAAGACAGATATAGAAAAGAAAAAAGAGAGAAGTCCCTGGGTCTAACCTCCAAGACCTATTTAACAAGACCATTTAACAGCTTGTAGTCTCTTCCCCTAAATAACAAGATTTTCTATTATCCGTCAAATGACCAAAGGGGGGAAAACACACTCCCCACCTTCTGGGGATGGGACATCGCTCTCTTAAAATGACTTACTGCTGACTTGGGACTCAATAAACCTGTTTGGGGCCCAAATAAGAATGGAAAAATGGTTTAAAATGTTAATAGAATCATGTGATACTCAGTCCTTTTGTGTTCAGCTATTTAAATGTCCTAAGAAGTTAGTAGACAGAAGCTGAACTTCAGGGCTTTACTAGAGTTCTGGCTGGAGCAGTAACTAGCTTTTCTCATCATAAACAAGAATGTACCACCTCTTCCCTGACCCTAAACCATTAGAGTCAAGTGACAATGGAGGGTATGTGCTATCACTTGAGTTTTTGAACTTAGCCATTCTGACAGGTGTGAGATGAAATCTCAGAGTTGTTTTAAGTTGCATTTCCCTGATGACCAAAGATGTTGAACATTTCTTCAAATGCCTCTCAGCCTTTAGAGATTCCTCTTCTGTGAATTCTTGGTTTAGCTCTGTACCTCATTTATTGATGGGGTTATTTGATTTTTTTGCTGTTTAATTTCTTCAGTTCTTTATATATTTTGGATATTAGCCTTCTGTCAGATGTTGAGTTGGTGAAGATCCTTTCCCAGTCTGTAGTCTGCCGTTTTGTTCTAAGGACAGTGTCCTTTGCCTTACAGAAGCTTTTCAAATTTATAAGGTCCCATTTATGGATTGTTTTAGTGCCTGAGCTATTGTGTTCTATTCAGGAAGTTGCTACCAGTGCCAATGAGTTCAAAGCTTTCCCCTACTTTCTCTTCTGTTAATGTTAGGCCTTAGCTGGGCAGACTCTCAACCAGCTCATCTACATTAACCTGTCTAACTTGTGTCATCCAGCCATGTGGCTAGCTCTTCCTTAATCAGTCTGTCACCTGTCATGTGCCCCAACAATAAGACTTTCCCCTTTCTTTTTCCAAGAGTTCCTTTCTCCTCTCCCAGAAAGTCCTGGCTTTCACTTATCTTTCTGTCCATATAGGCCAGAGGATTTTTGTTTTTGTTTTCTTTTTGTTTTTGTTTGTTTTTACTGACAGCTGCTACATCCATATAATACACAAGACATTTCTCTACAAGATCCTATAGACATAATCTCCTATTAATGCTCATAGTAATTGTTATGGTTTGGATAATGTTTTTTCACACAAAGGCCATGTGCTAAAAGCTTGGTTTATGGGATTTGGTGGTACTGAGACATAGAGAAAGGATGTAACATAGTTGGTAACATCCTCTTGTAGGAATGTTAGAACCCTGAGGAAACATTTCTCTCACTCTCTATTTCTCTGTCTCTCTGTGTATGTTTCTTTCTTTCTGTCTCTCTGTATCTCTTTCTGTCACTTTCTCTCTCTTTCTCTGCTTCCCAGTTGCCATGGTGTAACTAGCTTTTCTCATCATAAACAAGAATGTACCACCTCTTCCCTGACCCTAATCCATTAGAGTCAAGTGACAATGGAGGCCATGAGTCAAAATAAAAAATTTCTTCCTTAAATCTTGAGTATTATTTGGTGCCATATAACTGTCCAACACAATAAGCTTCTGAAGTTGGTCACTGTGAAGACGAAGCTGGCCTGAAACTGGTGACAGTTTTCCTGTGTTTGGGTTATGTATGTGTGTATCATTAGGGTCTATTGTATCTATATAATTTAAGGTTTAGTGAAAAATAAATATGCATTGTATAACATGATTTACTAGTAATTAGAATAATCAGAATTCAAGCTTAAATCAATCTGGGTTAAAGTTTTTAACTTTTCCACTATGTTAAACACACTAAAGTCAAACACACTGTGATTCTATATGTATATTGACAGGATTTAGTGAAAGGCAGAGTAATTAAGAGCAGCTGTCTCATAAAATAGGTATTGTGATTTTTGGACCAAGAGGAGTCATTCAAGAACTGACTATGCAAGCCCAATGCAGAGTGAGGAGTAACAGTGTATGCTTATAGGATTAAACTATGTAACAGCAACTGGAATTTTGTGTAGTGTGGCAAATAAGCTTGAATAGAAGGATATAACTAATGTAAAACTTTGAAAGTGAGACCATTATAGCTTAAAATTCTGAAGTAGCAATGAAGAATCAGAAAAAATATCCTGAGCAAGAATAACAATGATGGGGAAGAAACATGGCATGCAGATTACTTTGAAGGCAATGAATTTGATGATTGGATATTATTGAAATAATTTGAGATGAAGTACTATCTTTTCAAAGAAAACAATTTATAAGAGATAAACATCTAAAAGTGTAATTTTTCTTGGTTCCAAATTATGTGCCATTATTCACAATAACTTTGCATTTCATGTTCTTTGTGTATTAGACTATGTCATGTGTCTATACAATGTATTTGGATTTTATCTACTCCTGCTCCCTCCCTCTCCAACTCCTCCAAGACCTGTCCAACATGTCAACTTTCTAACTTCATGCCCTTTCTTTTGTAACTCAATCAATCCATTTAGAGTTGCCACTGTGTGCAATGGTATGAAGATATTCAATGAAGCATGGACAATCTATGAGAGATCATTCACCTGGGGAAAACCGACTCTCCCTCCCCCAATAACCACTCACTACCTCTTCCCTAGGTGTGGGGGCCTCATGAACCCCTTTCCTATCCATGATAAGATGACAGATTTGATATTATGTAGGTCATGTGGAGGAGGCAAAAGATGCTGTGAGTTTATGAGTACTTGTCCCTTACATGCACAGAAGACACTATTTCTCATCCTTCTTCCCTAAAAGGTTCTCTTAAAGCCTTTCCACCTGCTCTTCTGCAATGTTTTCTGAGCTTTTGAGGAGGGGTTTTATAGATGCCCCATATTATGCTGAGCACTTCAGAGTTACACTAATTCTTGGTAGATGATTAAATAATGAATTAATGACCCCTGCCCTAGACATCTGACTCACTGGGCCTAAATCTATATCTGTGTTTGTAAAATTTTGATATGGTTCTCTAGTAGCTCATAAGTTTAATGTCAAAAATCATGACTGGTATTTTAAATGAAATCAAAAGTATAAGAGAAAATGTCAATGTACTTGTAGTATAAGAGAAATTATGTTTGTGTGCTTATTTTAATTAAGTTGTTTATATGCCCACACATTCATTTTATTTACATTGTTAAATGTATTTGTTACTATGGCTTCTGGCAACCAAAAAGAAAGTGCAAGCTTTTTTTTTTAAACCCAGACCATGGTGCTGGGCCATTCCTTTTGCTTCCCATGTAAATCATCAGAGTTTGCATGCTCAAATTCAACATTAATGAAATACTTAACCAATTCTGAACCTATTTACTTCTTTCGTGGTCCATTTTTAGCCACCCAAAGTGATAAATATACATTGGTTCTTCCCCTATCAGTCCATCTTTTACCAAATCATTCATTTTAAAGGACTTTTCATATGCTATCCTTATTTCCAGGAGAAACAATGGTCATTGATTCATATATTTTAAATATACTTAGCAAATTGTTATTAAGCATGTAAATAAAGTCTAAATTCCTATAGTCTTATTTGGAAATTGCTTTCTATTTTTTTATAATTTTACTCGTTTTTCTCTCATGCAGTACATTTCCTCCCTCCACTCCTCCCAGTCCTCCTTCACCCATCTCCACAAGTCTTCCCATGTTTCTCCCAGCGAAGACAGGACTCATGGGGACATCAATGGAACATGGCCTGTGGAATCAACTAAGCAGGGCTCATGGGGGCTCACAGAGATTGAAGCTGCAATTGCAGAGTCTGAAAGGGTCTATACTAGGTCCTCTGAATATATGTTATGGTTCATGGCTTGGTGTTGGGGGGGGAACTCATGACAGTATGAACTGGGGTATCTCTGACTCTTTTGACTGCTCTTAGGACCCTTTTCCTCCTACAGGGTTATCTTGCCTAATTTTGATGTGAGGGCTTGTGCCTAGTCATATTGTAGCCTGTTGTCCTTTCTATTTTTATGTAAATGGTTTTATTTTTATTCTAATAGCACTACCAGAGCTATGTGGCTCCTAACTGTTCTACTTAATCTTCTCAGAATACCTTCATTGACATTCCTGTATACCTTTGTTCATGCCATTCTCCACTGATTTACCCTTCTCATCTTTAAAGGAATGCTTTTAATAATCATTTTAGTTGGACAATATTAGGGACTCCTCTGGAGTCACATGATATTTCTTACCATTCATTTCAGACATGCCTTTTTCTTGTGTTAACTTAATTGGATTTATTCCTTTTGCACATGCAAAACAAATTTTAGTACAAAGACCACTTCTCCTTTAACATTCAACATAAGTAATGTCTTGGATATTGTTGACAGTCCATAAAAACAAATGAATAAGTGAAAAAAAAAACAATGACTTTGTGACACCAGTCAGCATCTTTCTTTCACTTGAACATGATGCATTATGTAGTTCAGTAAAGTATTTCTCTACTGTTTTTGCTCAGTACAATTGACAGTAGAAGGCAGAAAAGATCCATAGAAAGTATGCTGGGCTAGGAATCAGAAAACCTCAACACTAACCTTGGCTCTATCAACAGAAAATTCTGTCACCTTTTATGTGTCATTTGATGACTCTGACTCTTGAGGCTTAACACGCTGCTCCTATAAAAATAGGGGACAGATCTAGTTAGCAGAAGATCTTTTCTAAGAGCATTTAAGCCAAGACTATTTACTACACCAATTTCATTCACTCAATTGCATTCATTACTAGCATTGAAATAAATCTGTTTGTTTTCATGGATGCCATATTATGCAAATGTGGGCAAATGATAAAGAACTATAGCATATTTTTTTGTGTGTGTGTATGTGGGTATGTGTACATGTGCACATGTACATGCATGTGTTAAAGTAGTGATAATTGCCAAATAAAAAAAATAGTGTAAAGTTTGGCTTGAGAGTTACATCTGAGGGATGTCACAATTTGACAGAAGTCTCATGAAGAGACTGATCAGGGTAGAATCAATTGAGAACTGGGGATAGATGATTGCAATTAGCAGCATTGTCATTCACTGGGCACCCTGGAAAATGTTAGTTTTGATGTGATGGTTTGGAAACCACCACATCTACAACAAGAATGAATTGAAGAGAGTATAGGAATGGAGGAGCTGAAGATTTTAAAAAATGTCCATTGAAATGCTTAATCCCAGTACTCAGGAGGCAGAAGCAGGAGTGTCTGTATGAGTTTGAGGCAGGCCTGGTCTACAGAGTGAGTTCTAGGACAGCTAGAGCTACATGGACAAAACCTGTCTCAAAACAAACAAACAAACAAAAACGAAACAAAAAAATGCAACCTTGTCTGTGAAGTCAGTGCATAGTGGAAGGAAGGTAGGGAGTAACAAAGGCGCTGCTTGTTCTTTGTGAGAGGAGAAGTTAACATTAAGATAAGATTACTAAAAGATTTCATGAACTAGATACACTGACAACATTTTCTTGTACACATTTGATAATGTTTTAGGGAATACTGAGTTTTTATATATTTAATACAGATGTTTTGTTAAGTTTGGACATACGCACTTATGCATTGACACCATCCCAACACCAAAGCACTATACACAAGTTTCACCTCCAAAAAATTCCAAAAACTCTCTTTTGTTACCCAGAGGGTTTGAAGTTTCATTTACATGTACTGAATAAGTTCTATAAATATGCTGTAAAGCATAATGACTATAATTAACATGAGGTTATTACATACTTTAAAACATTTTGAAAGCATAGATCTCATATATACAAGACATCTATTTAAGATATACTTTATGACTTACACGTGGTCAATAACAACTTTCATTTTCTCATCTCTCTCCCTTCCTATTTGTCATCATGTCCTTTTCTCTCTCTTTTATCCTGCATTTTGCTTTGAACTGGAAAAAAAGGCAATCTCCAGTATTCTTATCTGGAAAGTCTACTACTTTTTCAAATGCCTTAAATTCCCATTGAACTAAAATTTTCCTTAATCTGTTATGAAGAAAATATATTTATTTTGAAACACACACATACACACACACACACACACACACAGCAAACTTCTATTGCTATATAACAGAATTGAGTCTATACTGCAACTATGTTCTAAAATGGAGGATAAAGCTTTCTGTTTATAAAAGTTATAAATCATTTATAGATGTCTAGAGTACAAAATTAAATGGAATACTAATGCAGAATATATACTACAGACAAATCTATCAGCCCCAATTCCCTCTTCCCCACTATTATTGTACTTTCAAAGATAGGTAGGAAAGTGCTTCTTTAAAAAAATTCAGGTTCTTTTTAATTTTTAAAGTATTTTTCTTTGTTTTAGAAATTGCATGGCAGTCTTTATGATTAAAAAGTTTCAATTCTTAAACCTTCAATTATAACTACTTGATATATAGAGTGAAAGGTTTTTAACATGGTTCAAGGAACACCCACACACCATTTATCCAGATGCACACATTTTTTTTCAGGGAGATAATTATAATATATATGAGTTTTTTTTCCTCTGAAGAATTTGAGAATAAATTGGAGATGTCATTCCCCTTTAAACATACATACTTCAGTATGTATTTCTAAAGAGCAAGAACATTCTATTACATAGACCATAATATTAGTATTAAAATCTAGAGATTCAACTGATTCATTAGTTATTTTTTAATCTATAGTCCATATTCACATTTGTGTAATTGTCCTCATCCTATCTTGGAGCATATTTTCATTGGGACAAGATCAAATTCCTAAGCACATACTGTATTTGTGTGTCATCTTCTTTATTATTCTTTAATCCAGAATGAATTTTGAAGGCTTATTTTGCTTATAGATGAGGCATTTTATAGAATGCTATTCTAACTATGCTATGGTTAGCTCTTAGGAAGCTATCTCCTTCTCAGTGCATCTCATTAGATTTTTTAAAATGTCTTAAATTGAAATAGAATTACCTCACTTCCACCCTTCCTTTCCTTTCTCTTGTTCCTTCTACTTACCCTTCCTTGAACTCCTCTAATGCCCCTCTCCAGTTACTCCCTCTTTTCCTTTTATTGTATTGGTTATGTATACACATCTGTATTATATGCACAAATATGTATGAAGAAAACTTTTTGAGCACACTGCTGTTGCTTGTGTATAGTATGGTTTCAAGGCTGACCACTATATTGGATAACCAGTAAGAGAATTCTTCCCCCAGGGAGGTTAACTCTCCTTCTCCCAGCAGTTAATAGTTGCCTGTAGTTCTTTGTCTATGAATGGAACCCCATAAATTTTTCACCCTTACACACTAACATTTCCATTTATACTTCTATTGCTCTGGTATTGTTTTGGTAACCATTTCTAGGAGACACTGTTTCATAGCAGACTTCCTCATATTCTGGCTCTTACAATTTTCCACCACTTTTTCTGCAATGTTGCCTGGGCAATAGATAGAGAAGCAATAAGGTAGATGTGTCCATTGGAGCTTGGCTCCCTAAAATGTGTTGATCTCTGTAAAATGCTATGAAACATGATAATTGCCAACATGGGAAGAAATACATAAAGGTGCAAAGTGGCACTGACATTTTGGTGGCAACCAACAGCAGTCTAATTGCACTTAAGAGCCACTCAACGGGAAGAAAATGATTCTTTGTACTGGAAACCTAGTGAGCTTTCTGGTACTTGTGAAGCTATAGACCTTAGAAAATAATGTACAACTGTCATTGTGATAGACAAGCATAAATCCTTACTTCATTCTAAATCTTATCCTTCTTCCTACAGATAAGTGTAGCTATTGCCTTTCATCAAAGAGGCCTCTTTGCAGCCAATGCAGACCATCACAGAAAACCACAACTTATTAGATTTTTATTAGTTGCATATATTTATAATTGCTATGTCTCCTTGATGGATTGACTTTTTATAGATATGAAATGCCCATCTTTATCAGTAGCAAATATCTTTGTATTAGTGCATCATGATAGCTATTTCAGCTAAATTAACTTTTAAAACTTTTTCCATTGCCAAGCTGTTGCTACTTCTGTATTTAAAATGCATCTTCATAGACAATTTATAATTGTTTCTTGCTTTTGTGAGTTAATTGCATTACTTAAATTAGGCTATCAATGATATTTCCCATTTATTGTATTTATTTATATGCTTGAGATTCTCTTTGTGTATTTGTTTTGTATTGTTGGTATGGCCTTGTGAATGCAATACCACCATTCTAACACTAAACTAAATGTCATGTTCCATGTGTTTAATTTTGTTGTTGCTGTTTTGTTTTGTTTTGTTTTGTTTTCTCTTGAGTGCCATTTAATCCTTTTATTTTAGATAATTTTTGTGTTTTATTTCAATTCTTTATAACCACTAGATTATACCTCTTTATATCCTCTTCAGGTATCTTTAGAGATTACAATACATATTTATTTTATTCTAGACTTACTCATCCTTTCTCTTTAATTTCTCATCTCAATGTGTATCTCAGGCTGACCTTGAACCTACAATCATACTGCCTCCAGCTCCTGAGTTACATTATAGATTGCACATTATAGGCATGCCTGACTAGAGCAAATATATTGGTTCTTATAAAATATGCCAACTCTGTTGTAGTATATGTTCAATCTTCTTCTATCAACCTTTGTGGATGATTTTTTAATTTTTATATATTATATTTAGGATTAGATTTGTTATGAACTTATATTATATACAACCCAATATAGACAGCATGAAAAAAAAACATAAGTAGTACAAGTTTGATTGGTTAGAGGGAGAATCTGAGAGGAACTGGGGGAGCAGAAAGAATATGATAAAATAAATTGTATGAAAAATTAAAAAATTTAAAACTTATAAGTAACACAATGAAAACTAGAATTAGAAAAAAATCTATGAAAACTGACATAAAAGCTAAAATTGGCAATCTAGTGAGACCATCTCGCTTTGTACAAAACTCTTTGAAGATCATTTGTACTATGCTGTGTGCCAAATTAACTCTTCATTGTTAATGACATTATACATAGAAACGTGAAACATTATTAATTGACAAATATAATTTTCAAAGCTAAACAAATATATAATAAGCTTTATTTAGAACTTTAGCTTATTATGTGGTCTTTGTTATTTCATGGTAATTCAAAAGTTTCTGTTTGTGTGCATATGCTTATATATTTGCACTTAATGGTTACTGAATGTGTGCAATTTGTTTGCGTGACATTGTTCACAAGAGAAGTGGATAAAGGAGTTACCAGTTTAAATCTATCTTGTGCTGTCACTGATGGTGAGGGAGGTAAGTGAACTAACTATTCCTTGTCTGCATCATTTCAATGCCCTGTTTCTAAAATGATCACATAAACCTTAGTATTTCCCCATTGCCTGGAAAGGTTTGTGAGATTATTGAATAGTTGTATTTTAGATAAGACAATACAAGCCTAGTTAGTTGCAAGGGAAGGGTTAGGGTTATGACATTCCCTGGAAGAAAAAAGAAACCGTGAAATGAAGTTCACAGTTCAGCTGAAGCACCAATGTGAATCCTGCTCTTTTTTTTAATTAAAAGTATGCATCATCTGGTTCAATATCTAGAGGATCAAGAGTCAGTTGAAGATATCTATGAATTATAGGTCACTACAGTAGAGACATCAATGGTCCAAAGTAGTTCCATTATGGAAAAACAACTTTAATTTCCAACTTAAAGTGGTATGTTCAAATTACTTATGTCCTACTACTCTTCTTGAGACAGGATATTCTATACTCTTTGTTGTACACTCTGTTTGGATATAAAGATAGTGGATGTGATATTTTTCTGAAGATGTGTGGAAATATATCTGAAGAAGGTTAGAAATAATATTAATAGTTTGAATTTTTGATGTCATATTTCAGGCTTTCAGTCTTATATAGATACTCTCAGAATTATTTTTGTTTGAAATTTTCATGCATATATAATTTATTTTGATCATATTCACACTTCTAGTCCCCTTTCTTATCTCCTTTCCTGTCCCTCTTGAACCCTTCTTCCCTTCTGACTTTTATGATTTTTTGCCTTTTATAACCCACTGGGTTTAATTAAGGTTGCCTGCATGTACATAGTCATAGCATTATTTACTGGATCATGAGTAATTTACCAATTGTTACACCTATGAAGAAAAGTGTCTCTTCCTCCATTTATAACCAGTAATTGCCAATAGTTCCTTGGCTAAAGGTGAGGCCCTGTGTACTCTTATCCTACTCATACTGTTATTTGACAGGCTGTATCTTGTGAGGTTACTGTAGTGGGTTCACGTGTGCAACAGCCCTGTAATGTCTAAATGTCTTTTTGCAGCACATATCCCCTTCATCCTGCTCATACATTCTTTCTGGCTCTTCTTCTGGCATGTTCCCTGAGTCTTGGAGGAGGAGTGATATGGATGTTTGGTTTAGGGCTAAGCACTCAAAGTTCACTTAGTCTTACTCTGAAGCATACATATGCACAACTAAACAGGTGAATTTGCATTATCTCACAGTTGCCTTTTTTTTTTGACCACCCTTAAAATCCATTCCTTGTGGTAGTGCATATGTTAATTACCTTTTTAGTTGTTCCGAAACCCATATTCAGATACATCTCAAAGCATATTGTACAATAAATATGTATAATACTTTTATTTGTTTTAGAAAGATATAAGATATTAGAAAGGAAACATTGGGTACTTGTGCTTTTCCCATGTACCTGACATATTTTTCATAGATTCAAAACACTTAATGCCCAATTAAATGAACATGAGTGATACAATAGAAAACAAAAATGATGTGAGATCTCTATGTATTTGACTTAGGAATATGGACTTATCTTAGCAATGCCAGAATTCATGGTACAAGCTTTCAAAATTCCATCCTAAAGTTGTTCACTTCCCTGTTCTGAAAAAGTATTCAGTGACTCCTAGCAACAATCATCCTGACTCCTGCTCCTACTCTCACTTCTCCTTCCCTCTTCTTCCTAACCCTCTCTTTTAGAGCGAACTAATGACGTTCAACCTTAGCTCAAACCTTCCCAGGAAGAAATTTCCATCACCCTAATTTAAAATTCGTAAATTATGTTAGCTATGTATGTGAGAGTTTTACAGATGAAGTAATTAAACTAGTTATAATAAACTAGGGAGAATATATTACATATTAACAAATGTGATGTACAGGGGCAGGAATGATATTATCAATCTTGGTAACTTTGATAGAAACAGTGACCCACATTAAGATTTTTGTCCTTCATCTTTCAGGTACACTTTCTGTTCCTGATAGGAATCAGAGAGAACTGGCTATTCAAATTTATAAGGATTGATTTTGACAAGGATGCTTACAGTCAGCTCTCTGAGATCTAAGCTTCCAAAGTGCTCCTCATTATTGCATCTTTTGTTCATATTTTTATTGTTCCATGACAAATAAGAGACAACTATAAACATACAAGTGTTATTATATTATGCTCAGTAATTAGTAAAGAACATAGAATAAGACATGTAATAAATGTTTGGAATTATCCTCTTAAAATTGCAGTAGACTTTCTGTTACAGTTACTTTACAGAGTCAGTTTAGGACTTGGGAACATAGATGACTTACTATGCACTTTAGTGGCACAAAAACTGTATCACTGCTCAAATTTTAAATAGCTAAAATTCACAGTGTACAAGATTTAGAAAATAGAATGGTGAGTAGACCCAGAGCTCACCAACCATTCACATTTATGTGGGCATGCTTGTGACATCAGGAAAGACTATATTAGCAATTTATTTATTGATGACTATCTTTTCCTAGGTAATTTTTAATCAAAACTTATGTGAGTCATTATACTTTAATTTATTTAAAATGTCCTATTCATTATATAATCTGCCTTTTATAAATTACATCTATTTGAAAATCTTTAGACTCTCAATTAGATTTTCTTATATGAACAAAATAAATGCCTCAAGGAATAATTTTAATTATAAGTATATCATTATTTCAAACATTATTTTCTCCTTTAATGGATTATTTTTAGACAAATTTCTATGAAATTTACTCCTATTTTCTTGAAAAAAAGTCACTGTTATTGGTGGTATTTGGAAATAAATTTATTCTGTAGTGGATCTTGAAACCTTGAGGATGATGGTCACCTGGATTGAATATAGGTATCAGAAATATGTCTTATTTGTATGTATCCATGAAATTATTTGTTTCTATTGCTGAGAAGAGTAGAAAAGAGTCAAAATGTTAAAGCAGGTATTTCAGAAGCAGATCTTTGTTTTCAATCTGGTATTCTTTTTAAGTGTTTTCAGTATTTATTCATTTATTTTTCTCACATGCTTTTATTCCCCAACTAATTCTCCCAAAGGCTTGAGCCAAGTAATAAAAATACATGAAATATGTGGAAATATGGAAAATGAAACTAAGGGAGAGTAAACTAATATTAAACCAGGATAAGGTCAATATGCACATAAAAATCATACTGCTGCTGGATTAAACTGCAAACACAGAAGAACGCGTTTAAACAGCTTAAAGCAAGTACAGTCAGGACAAAGAAATTGGGGCACAAGCCAATCTAATATTTGCAGCATTTCAGTGGCCTTCTTACTCTTGTTCTGTAGTAAAGAATACCTGTCTGCCTGGAAGAGTGAGAAAAAGGACAAGACACTGAAAACGCCATCATTTGTTCATGTTTTTAAATGTTCAAGTGACAGTGTTGATTTTGAACAAAAATAATTTTGCAGAAAAAAAGCAACCAAGTTGATGTTTTCTTCCTCCAGCTTAAAATGACAGTAAACCCATTAAACAGACAATAGTAGAAAGAAAAAAAATTGACCAAAACATCAATTGGAATTTTAGCCAAAGCTCTTCTATCTGATTATGAAGCTAGAAGGCCTGCCTGAACTGGTCCAAGGTAATAATTGTTACTCTGTGTTATTAAGCTGGTCATACAAAACAGCTTCACACAATAAGAAGAAAACTATTTGACCGCAGATGAAGAACATTTCTATGCTTACAAAGGTGTTAGGTTTTCTTTGTCTTAATGTCAGACAAGAGGAACTTTGAAGAGATGGTCTTCTAGATGCCTCCTGATTCCAAAACATTTATACTAACTATTCAGTCACTCTTCAGTGACTTCTGATTTGAAACCATATTGTTAGATCCTTCAGTTCCCTCATCATTATTTCAGTTTTTCCTAGGAGTCTTCTTTGACAAGAATATCTAAAATTACACTGGCTGGGTATATGACTCAGTGTTACAGTTTGTGTTTAGCAAGCTCAAAGCTCTGGGTTCATTCTTTATCACAATATTGCCACTACTGTAGCTACAACTAGTACTGAACATTAGTAGTAGTAGTAGTAGTAGTAGTAGTAGTAGTAGTAGTAGTAGTAGTGTAACTATATTAGTATTATTAGTATCTTGTTCTAAAACATTTTTAGCAGTAAACAAAAAAGAGTCATATATATTATTCATTGTTTTTAAATTAATTAATTAATTTATTTATTTATTTATTTATTACTTCAGGTTACATCTCCATCATAGTGTTATCTTTCTACCCCTCCCAGTCCCGCACTCCCACCCTCTACCACCTATCCCTTCCATCCCACTCCTCTGGAGTGGAGTGTCCCTACATAACAGTCCCCCGACCCAGTTCACCAGTCTTTTGAGGGCCAAGATCCTCTTCATACACTGGGGGCCTACAAGGCAGCACCACTAGGGCAAAGAAATGGGCTGAGAAAGAAATTAGGGAAACAACACCCTTCACAATAGCCACAAACAATATAAAATACCTGGGGGTAACTCTAACCAAGCAAGTGAAAGACCTGTACAACAAGAACTTCAAGTCCTTGAAGAAAGAAATAGAAGAGGCCATCAGAAAATGGAAAGATCTCCCATGCTCATGGATAGGTAGGATCAACATAATAAAAAAAGCTCATCCTGAGTGAGCTAACCCAGACTCAGAAGGATGCACATGGCATCTATTCACTTATAGTTGGATTTTAGCGATATAGTACATGATATCATACTACAACCAATGCACTAAAAGGAACATGGACATAGACTTTTTCTTTTTCTCCCTGTCAATGAGATACTTTTCCCTAATGGTGCTGCCTTGTAGGTCCCAGTGTATGAGGAAGCTCTTGGCCCTCATAGAACTGCTGAACTGGGGCAGGTGACAGTTATGCAGGGACACTCCACTCC